>JAZDUA010001534.1:0-56751 GCA_038098605.1 Gryllus longicercus
ATCGTTCGCCGGGACGTAACATCGTTCGCCGGGACGTAACTTCGTTCGCCGGGTCGTAACTTTGTTCGCCGGGACCTAACATCGTTCGCCGGGACGTAACTTCGTTCGCCGGGACGTAACTTTGTTCGCCGGGACGTAACATCGTTCGCCGGACGTAACTTCGTTCGCCGGGACGTAACATCATTCGCCGGGACGTAACTTCGTCGCCGGGACGTAACTTTGTTCGCCGGGACGTAACCTTTGTTCGCCGGGACGTAACTTTGTTCGCCGGGACGTAACTTTGTTCGCCGGGACGTAACTTCGTTCGCCGGGTCGTAACTTTGTTCGCCGGGACGTAACATCGTTCGCCGGGACGTACTTTGTTCGCCGGGACGTAACGTTGTTCGCCGGGACGTAACTTTGTTCGCCGGGACGTAACTTCGTTCGCCGGGACGTAACTTTGTTCGCCGGGACGTAACTTTGTTCGCCGTGACGTAACTTTGTTCGTGGGGACGTAACTTTGTTTGCCGGGACGTAACTTCGTTCGCCGGGTCGTAACTTTGTTCGCCGGGACGTAACATCGTTCGCCGGGACGTAACATCGTTCGCCGGACGTAACTTCGTTCGCCGGGACGTAACATCGTTCGCCGGGACGTAACATCGTTCGCCGGACGTACATCGTTCGCCGGACGTAACTTCGTTCGCCGGGACGTAACATCGTTCGCCGGGACGTAACATCGTTCGCCGGGACGTAACTTCGTTCGCCGGGACGTAACTTTGTTCGCCGGGACGTAACTTTGTTCGCCGGGACGTAACTTTGTTCGCCGGGACGTAACTTCGTTCGCCGGGACGTAACTTCGTTCGCCGGTACGTAACATCGTTCGCCGGGACGTAACTTCGTTCGCCGGGACGTAACTTCGTTCGCGGGACGTAACTTTTTTCGCCGGGACGTAACTTTGTTCGCCGGGACGTAACTTTGTTTGCCGGGACGTAACTTTTTTCGCCGGGACGTAATTTCGTTCGCCGGGTCGTAACTTTGTTCGCCGGGACGTAACATCGTTCGCCGGGACGTAACTTTGTTCGCCGAGACGTAACTTTGTTCGCCGGGACGTAACTTTGTTCGCGGGGGACGTAACTTCGTTCGCCGGGACGTAACTTCGTTCGCCGGGACGTAACATCGTTCGCCGGGACGTAACATCGTTCGCCGGGACGTAACTTCGTTCGCCGGGACGTAACATCGTTCGCCGGGACGTAACTTCTTTCGCGGGACGTAACTTTGTTCGCCGGGACGTAACTTTGTTCGCCGGGACGTAACTTTGTTCGCCGGGACGTAACTTCGTTCGCCGGGTCGTAACTTTGTTCGCCGGGACGTAACATCGTTCGCCGGGACGTAACTTTGTTCGCCGGGACGTAACTTTGTTCGCCGGGACGTAACTTTGTTCGCCGGGACGTAACTTTGTTCGCCGGGACGTAACTTTGTTCGCCGGGACGTAACTTTGTTTGCCGGGACGTAACTTCGTTCGCCGGGACGTAACATCGTTCGCCGGGACGTAACTTCGTTCGCCGGGACGTAACTTTGTTCGCCGGACGTAACTTTGATCGCCGGGACGTAACTTCGTTCGCCGGGACGTAACATCGTTCGCCGGGACGTAACTTCGTTCGCCGGGACGTAACTTTGTTCGCAGGACGTAACTTTGTTCGCCGGGACGTAACATTTTTCGCCGGGACGTAACTTTGTTCGCCGGGACGTAACTTCGTTCGCCGGGTCGTAACTTTGTTCGCCGGGACGTAACATCGTTCGCCGGGACGTAACTTTGTTCGCCGGGACGTAACATTGTTCGCCGGGACGTAACTTTGTTCGCCGGGACGGTAACTTTGTTCGCCGGGACGTAACTTTGTTCGCCGGGACGTAACTTTGTTCGCCGGGACGTAACTTCGTTCGCCGGGTCGTAACTTTGTTCGCCGGGACGTAACATCGTTCGCCGGGACGTAACTTTGTTCGCCGGGACGTAACTTTGTTCGCCGGGACGTAACTTTGTTCGCCGGGACGTAACTTCGTTCGCCGGCTCGTAACTTTGTTCGCCGGGACGTAACTTTGTTCGCCGGGTCGTAACTATGTTCGCCGGGATGTAACTTCGTTCGCCGGCTCGTAACTTTGTTCGCCGGGACGTAACTTTGTTCGCCGGGACGTAACTATGTTCGCCGGGACGTAACTTTGTCGCCGGGACGTAACTTCGTTCGCCGGGACGTAACTTCGTTCGCCGGGACGAACTTTGTTCGCCGGGACGTAACTTTGTTCGCCGGGACGTAACTTTGTTCGCCGGGACGTAACTTTGTTCGCCGGACGTAACTTCGTTCGCCGGGTCGTAACTTTGTTCGCCGGGACGTAACATCGTTCGCCGGGACGTAACTTCGTTCGCCGGGACGTAACTTTGTTCGCCGGGACGTAACTTTGTTCGCCGGGACGTAACATTGTTCGCCGGGACGTAACTTCGTTCGCCGGGTCGTAACTTTGTTCGCCGGGACGTAACTTCGTTCGCCGGGACGTAACTTTGTTCGCCGGGACGTAACTTTGTTCGCCGGGACGTAACTTTGTTCGCCGGGACGTAACTTCGTTCGCCGGGACGTAACTTCGTTCGCCGGGACGTAACATCGTTCGCTGGGACGTAACTTCGTTCGCCGGGACGTAACTTTGTTCGGCGGGACGTAACTTTGTTCGCCGGGACGTAACTTTGTTCGCCGGGACGTAACTTTGTTCGCCGGGACGTAACTTCGTTCGCCGGGTCGTAACTTTGTTCGCCTGGGACGTAACATCGTTCGCCGGGACGTACTTTGTTCGCCGGGACGTAACTTTGTTCGCCGGGACGTAACTTTGTTCGCCGGGTCGTAACTTCGTTCGCCGGCTCGTAACTTTGTTCGCCGGGACGCAACTTTGTTCGCCGGGACGTAACTATGTTCGCCGGGACGTAACTTTGTTCGCCGGGACGTAACTTCGTTCGCCGGGTCGTAACTTTGTTCGCCGGACGTAACATCGTTCGCCCGGACGTAATTTCGTTCGCCGGGACGTAACTTTGTTCGCCGGGACGTAACATCGTTCGCCGGGACGTAACTTCGTTCGCCGGGACGTAACATCGTTCGCCGGACGTAACTTCGATCGCCGGGTCGTAACTTTGTTCGCCGGGACGTAACATCGTTCGCCGGGGACGTAACTTCGTTCGCCGGGACGTAACTTTGTTCGCCGGGACGTAACTTTGTGTGCCGGACGTAACTTCGTTCGCCGGGTCGTAACTTTGTTCGCCGGGACGTAACATCGTTCGCCGGGACGTAACATCGTTCGCCTAAACTTAACTTCGTTCGCCGGGACGTAACATCGTTCGCCGGGACGTAACATCGTTCGCCGGGACGTAACTTCGTTCGCCGGGACGTAACTTTGTTCGCCGGGACGTAACTTTGTTCGCCGGGACGTAACTTTATTCGCCGGGACGTAACATCGTTCGCCGGGACGTAACTTCGTTCGCCGGGACGTAACATCGTTCGGCGGGACGTAACTTCGTTCGCCGGGACGTAACTTTGTTCGCCGGGACGTAACTTTGTTCGCCGGGACGTAACTTTGTTCGCCGGGACGTAACTTTGTTCGCCGGGACGTAACTTTGTTCGCCGGGACGTAACTTCGTTCGCCGGAACGTAAACATCGTTCGCCGGGACGTAACTTCGTCGCCGGGTCGTAACTTTGTTCGCCGGGACGTAACATCGTTCGCCGGGACGTAACATCGTTCGCCGGGACGTAACTTCGTTCGCCGGACGTAACATCGTTCGCCGGGACGTAACATCGTTCGCCGGTACGTAACATCGTTCGCCGGACGTAACTTTGTTCGCCGGGACGTGACTTTGTTCGCCGGGACGTAACTTTGTTCGCCGGACGTAACTTCGTTCGCCGGACGTAACTTCGTTCGCCGGGACGTAACATCGTTCGCTGGGACGTAACTTCGTTCGCCGGGACGTAACTTTGGTTCGCCGGGTCGTAACTTTGTTCGCCGGGACGTAACTTTGTTCGCCGGGACGTAACTTTGTTCGCCGGGACGTAACTTCGTTCGCCGGGTCGTAACATTGTTCGCCGGGACGTAACATCATTCGCCGGGACGTAACTTTGTTCGCCGGGACGTATCTTTGTTCGCCGGGACGTAACTTTGTTCGCCGGGACGTAACTTTGTTCGCCGGGACGTAACTTCGTTCGCCGGGACGTAAACATCGTTCGCCGGGACGTAACTTCGTTCGCCGGGACGTAACTTTGTTCGCCGGGACGTAACTTTGTTCGCCGGGATGTAACTTCGTTCGCCGGGACGTAACTTTGTTCGCCGGTACGTAACATCGTTCGCCGGGACGTAACATCGTTCGCCGGGACGTAACTTCGTTCGCCGGGTCGTAACTTTGTTCGCCGGACCTAACATCGTTCGCCGGGACGTAACTTCGTTCGCCGGGACGTAACTTTGTTCGCCGGGACGTAACATCGTTCGCCGGACGTAACTTCGTTCGCCGGGACGTACATCATTCGCCGGGACGTAACTTCGTTCGCCGGGACGTAACTTTGTCGCCGGGACGTAACTTGTTCGCCGGACGTAACTTTGTTCGCCGGACGTAACTTTGTTCGCCGGGACGTAACTTCGTTCGCCGGGTCGTAACTTTGTTCAGCCGGGACGTAACATCGTTCGCCGGGACGTAACTTTGTTCGCCGGGGACGTAACTTTGTTCGCCGGGACGTAACTTTGTTCGCCGGGACGTAACTTCGTTCGCCGGGACGTAACTTTGTTCGCCGGGACGTAACTTTGTTCGCCGTGACGTAACTTTGTTCGTGGGGACGTAACTTTGTTTGCCGGGACGTAACTTCGTTCGCCGCGGTCGTAACTTTGTTCGCCGGGACGTAACATTGTTCGCCGGGACGTAACATCGTTCGCCGGGACGTAACTTCGTTCGCCGGGACGTAACATCGTTCGCCGGGACGTAACATCGTTCGCCGGGACGTAACATCGTTCGCCGGGACGTAACTTCGTTCGCCGGGACGTAACATCGTTCGCCGGGACGTAACATCGTTCGCCGGGACGTAACTTCGTTCGCCGGGACGTAACTTTGTTCGCCGGGACGTAACTTTGTTCGCCGGGACGTAACTTTGTTCGCCGGGACGTAACTCGTTCGCCGGGACGTAACTTCGTTCGCCGGTACGTAAACATCGTTCGCCGGGACGTAACTTCGTTCGCCGGACGTAACTTCGTCGCCGGGACGTAACTTTTTCGCCGGGACGTAACTTTGTTCGCCGGGACGTAACTTTGTTTGCCGGGACGTAACTTTGTTCGCCGGGACGTAATTTCGTTCGCCGGGTCGTAACTTTGTTCGCCGGGACGTAACATCGTTCGCCGGGACGTAACTTTGTTCGCCGTGACCGTAACTTTGTTCGCCGGGACGTAACTTTATTCGCCGGGACGTAACTTCGTTCGCCGGGACGTAACTTCGTTCGCCGGGACGTAACATCGTTCGCCGGGACGTAACATCGTTCGCCGGGACGTAACTTCGTTCGCCGGGACGTAAACATCGTTCGCCGGGACGTAACTTCGTCGCCGGGACCGTAACTTTGTTCGCCGGGACGTAACTTTGTTCGCCGGGACGTAACTTTGTTCGCCGGGAAGTAACTTCGTTCGCCGGGTCGTAACTTTGTTCGCCGGGACGTACATCGTCGCCGGGACGTAACTTTGTTCGCCGGGACGTAACTTTGTTCGCCGGGACGTAACTTTGTTCGCCGGGACGTAACTTTGTTCGCCGGGACGTAACTTTGTTCGCCGGACGTAACTTGTTGCCGGGACGTAACTTCGTTTCGCCGGGACGTAACATCGTTCGCCGGGACGTACCTTCGTTCGCCGGGACGTAACTTTGTTCGCCGGGACGTAACTTTGTTTCGCCGGGACGTAACTTCGTTCGCCGGACGTAACATCGTTCGCCGGGACGTAACTTCGTTCGCCGGGACGTAACTTTGTTCGCCAGGACGTAACTTTGTTCGCCGGGACGTAACATTTTTCGCCGGGACGTAACTTTGTTCGCCGGGACGTAACTTCGTTCGCCGGGTCGTAACTTTGTTCGCCGGGACGTAACATCGTTCGCCGGGACGTAACTTTGTTCGCCGGGACGTAACATTGTTCGCCGGGACGTAACTTGTTCGCCGGGACGTAACTTGGTCGCCGGGACGTAACTTTGTTCGCCGGGACGTAACTTTGTTCGCCGGGACGTAACTTCGTTCGCCGGGTCGTAACTTTGTTCGCCGGGACGTAACATCGTTCGCCGGGACGTAACTTTGTTCGCCGGGACGTAACTTTGTTCGCCGGGACGTAACTTTGTTCGCCGGGACGTAACTTCGTTCGCCGGCTCGTAACTTTGTTCGCCGGGACGTAACTTTGTTCGCCGGGTCGTAACTATGTTCGCCGGGATGTAACTTCGTTCGCCGGCTCGTAACTTTGTTCGCCGGGACGTAACTTTGTTCGCCGGGACGTAACTATGTTCGCCGGGACGTAACTTTGTCGCCGGGACGTAACTTCGTTCGCCGGGACGTAACTTTGTTCGCCGGGACGTAACTTTGTTCGCCGGGACGTAACTTTGTTCGCCGGGACGTAACTTCGTTCGCAGGGACGTAACTTCGTTCGCCGGGTCGTAACTTTGTTCGCCGGGGACTTAACATCGTTTCGCCGGGACGTAACTTCGTTCGCCGGAAGTAACTTTGTTCGCCGGGACGTAACATCGTTCGCCGGGACGTAACTTCGTTCGCCGGGGACGTAACATCGTTCGCCGGGACTAACATCGTTCGCCGGACGTAACTTCGTTCGCCGGGACGTAATTTTTTTCGCCGGGACGTAACTTTGTTCGTCCGGGACGTACCTTTGTCGCCGGGACGTAACTTTGTTCGCCGGGACGTAACTTTGTTCGCCGGGACGTAACTTTGTTCGCCGGGACGTAACTTCGTTCGCCGGGTCGTAACTTTGTTCGCCGGGACGTAACATCGTTCGCCGGGACGTAACTTTGTTCGCCGGGACGTAACTTTGTTCGCCGGGACGTAACTTTGTTCGCCGGGACGTAACTTCGTTCGCCGGGACGTAACTTCGTTCGCCGGGACGTAACATCGTTCGCCGGACGTAACTTCGTTCGCCGGGACGTAACTTGTTCGCCGGGACGTAACTTTTTTCGCTGGACGTAACTTTGTTCGCCGGACGTAACTTTGTTCGCCGGGACGTAACTTCGTTCGCCGGTCGTAACTTAGTTCGCCTGGGACGTAACATCGTTCGCCGGACGTAACTTTGTTCGCCGGGACGTAACTTTGTTCGCCGGGACGTAACTTTGTTCGCCGGGTCGTAACTTCGTTCACCGGCTCGTAACTTTGTTCGCCGGGACGTAACTTTGTTCGCCGGGACGTAACTATGTTCGCCGGGACGTAACTTTGTTCGCCGGGACGTAACATCGTTCGACGGGTCGTAACTTTGTTCGCGGGACGTAACATAGTTCGCCGGGACGTAACTTCGTTCGCCGGGACGTAACTTTGTTCGCCGGGACGTAACATCGTTCGCCGGGAAGTAACTTCGTTCGCCGGGACGTAACATCGTTCGCCGGGACGTAACTTCGTTCGCCGGGACGTAACTTCGTTCGCCGGACGTAACTTTGTTCGCCGGGACGCGTAACTTTGTTCGCCGGGACGTAACTTTGTTCGCCGGGACGTAACTTTGTTCGCCGGGACGTAACTTCGTTCGCTGGGACGTAACATCGTTCGCCGGGACGTAACTTCGTTCGCCGGGACGTAACATCGTTCGCCGGGACGTAACATCGTTCGCCGGGGACGTAACTTGTTCGCCGGGACGTAACTTTGTTCGCCGGGACGTAACTTTGTTCGCCAAGACGTAACTTCGTTCGCCGGGTCGTAACTTTGTTCGCCTGGACGTAACATCGTCGCCGGACGTAACTTTGTTCGCCGGGACGTAACTTTGTCGCCGGGACGTAACTTTGTTCGCCGGCTCGTAACTTTGTTCGCCGGGACGTAACTTTGTTCGCCGGGACGTAACTATATTCGCCGCGACGTAACTTCGTTCGCCGGCTCGTAACTTTGTTCGCACGGGACGTAACTTTGTTACGCGAGGACGTAACTTTGTTTGCCGGGGACGTAACTTTGTTCGCCGGGACGTAACTTCGTTCGCCGGGTCGTAACTTTGTTCGCCGGGACGTAACATCGTTCGCCGGGACGTAACTTTGTTCGCCGGGACATAACTTTGTTCGCCGGGACGTAACTTTGTTCGCCGGGACGTAACTTCGTTCGCCGGGACGTAACTTCGTTCGCCGGACGTAACATCGTTCGCCGGGACGTAACTTCGTTCGCCGGACGTAACTTTGTTCGCCGGGACGTAACTTTGTTCGCCGGGACGTAACTTTGTTCGCCGGGACGTAACTTTGTTCGCCGGGACGTAACTTCGTTCGCCGGGTCGTAACTATGTTCGCCTGGACGTAACATCGTTCGCCGGGACGTAACTTTGTTCGCCGGGACGTAACTTTGTTCGCCGGGACGTAACATCGTTCGCCGGACGTAACTTCGTTCGCCGGGACGTAACATCGTTCGCCGGGGACGTTAACATCGTTCGCCGGGACGTAACTTCGTTCGCCGGGACGTAACATCGTTCGCCGGCTCGTACTTTGTTCGCCGGGACGTACTTTGTTCGCCGGGACGTAACTTTGTTCGCCGGGACGTAACTTTGTTCGCCGGGACGTAACTTCGTTCGCCGGGTCGTAACTTTGTTCGCGGGACGTAACATCGTTCCGCCGGACGTAACTTCGTTCGCCGGGACGTAACTTTGTTCGCCGGGACGTAACATCGTGCGCCGGGACGTAACTTCGTTCGCCGGGACGTAACATCATTCGCCGGGACGTAACTTCGTTCGCCGGGACGTAACTTTGTTCGCCGGGACGTAACTTTGTTCGCCGGGACGTAACTTTGTTCGCCGGGACGTAACTTTGTTCGCCGGGACGTAACTTCGTTCGCCGGGTCGTAACTTTGTTCGCCGGGACGTAACATTGTTCGCCGGGACGTAACTTTGTTCGCCGGGACGTAACTTTTGTTCGCCGTGACGTAACTTTGTTCGCCGGGACGTAACTTCGTTCGCCGGGACGTAACTTCGTTCGCCGGGACGTAACATCGTTCGCCGGGACGTAACTTCGTTCGCCGGGACGTAACATCTTTCGCCGGGACGTAACTTTGTTCGCCGGGACGTAACTTCGTTCGCCGGGTCGTAACTTTGTTCGCCGGGACGTAACATCGTTCGCCGGGACGTAACTTTGTTCGCCTGGACGTACATTGTTCGCCGGGACGTAACTTTGTTCGCCGGGACGTACTTCTTTCGCCGGCTCGTAACTTTGTTCGCCGGGACGTAACTTTGTTCGCCGGGACGTAACTATGTTCGCCGGGATGTAACTTCGTTCGCTGGCTCGTAACTTTGTTCGCTGGGACGTAACTTTGTTCGCCGGGACGTAAACTATGTTCGCCGGGACGTAACTTTGTTCGCCGGGACGTAAACTTCGTCGCCGGACGTAACTTTGTTCGCCGGGACGTAACTTTGTTCGCCGGACGTAACTTTGTTCGCCGGGACGTAACTTCGTTCGCCGGGTCGTAACTTTGTTCGCCGGGACGTAACTTCGTTCGCCGGGACGTAACTTTGTTCGCCGGGACGTAACTTTGTTCGCCGGGACGTAACTTTGTTCGCCGGGACGTAACTTCGTTCGCCGGGACGTAACTTCGTTCGCCGGGACGTAACATCGTTCGCCGGGACGTAACTTCGTTCGCCGGGACGTACTTTGTTCGGCGGGACGTAACTTTGTTCGCCGGACGTAACTTTGTTCGCCGGGACGTAACTTTGTTCGCCCGGACGTAACTTCGTTCGCCGGGTCGTAACTTTGTCCGCCTGGACGTAACATCGTTCGCCGGGACGTAACTGTGTTCGCCGGGACGTAACTTTGATCGCCGGGGACGTAACTTTGTTCGCCGGGTCGTAACTTCGTTCGCCGGCTCGTAACTTTGTTCGCCGGGACGCAACTTTGTTCGCCGGGACGTAACTATGTTCGCCGGGACGTAACTTTGTTCGCCGGGACGTAACTTCGTTCGCCGGGTCGTAACTTTGTTCGCCGGGACGTAACATCGTTCGCCGGGACGTAATTTCGTTCGCCGGGACGTAACTTTGTTCGCCGGGACGTAACATCGTTCGCCGGGACGTAACTTCGTCGCCGGGACGTAACATCGTTCGCCGGGACGTAACTTCGATCGCCGGGTCGTAACTTTGTTCGCCGGGACGTAACATCGTTCGCCGGACGTAACTTCGTTCGCCGGGACGTACTTTGTTCGCCGGGACGTAACTTTGTGTGCCGGGACGTAACTTCGTTCGCCGGGTCGTAACTTTGTTCGCCGGGACGTAACATCGTCGCCGGGACGTAACATCGTTCGCCTAAACGTAACTTCGTTCGCCGGGACGTAACATCGTTCGCCGGGACGTAACAATCGTTCGCCGGACGTAACTTCGTTCGCCGGGACGTAACTTTGTTCGCCGGGTCGTAACTTTGTTCGCCGGACGTAACTTTGTTCGCCGGGACGTAACATCGTTCGCCGGGACGTAACTTCGTTCGCCGGGACGTAACATCGTTCGGCGGGACGTAACTTCGTTCGCCGGGACGTAACTTTGTTCGCCGGGACGTAACTTTGTTCGCCGGGACGTAACTTTGTTCGCCGGGACGTAACTTCGTTCGCCGGAACGTAACATCGTTCGCCGGGACGTAACTTCGTTCGCCGGGTCGTAACTTTGTTCGCCGGGAACGTAACATCGTCGCCGGGACGTAACATCGTTCGCCGGGACGTAACTTTGTCGCCGGGACGTGACTTTGTTCGCCGGGACGTAACTTTGTTCGCCGGGACGTAACTTCGTTCGCCGGGACGTAACTTCGTTCGCCGGGACGTTACATCGTTCGCTGGGACGTAACTTCGTTCGCCGGACGTAACTTTGTTCGCCGGGACGTAACTTTGTTCGCCGGACGTAACTTGGTCGCCGGACGTAACTTTGTTCGCCGGGGACGTAACTTCGTTCGCCGGGTCGTAACTTTGTTCGCCGGGACGTAACATCATTCGCCGGGACGTAACTTTGTTCGCCGGGACGTAACTTTGTTCGCCGGGACGTAACTTTGTCGCCGGGACGTAACTTTGTTCGCCGGGACGTAACTTCGTTCGCCGGGACGTAACATCGTTCGCCGGGACGTAACTTCGTTCGCCGGGACGTAACTTTGTTCGCCGGGACGTAACTTTGTTCGCCGGGACGTAACTTCGTTCGCCGGGTCGTAACTTTGTTCGCCGGGACGTAACATCGTTCGCCGGGACGTAACATCGTTCGCCGGACGTAACTTCGTTCGCCGGACGTAACATCGTTCGCCGGGACGTAACATCGTTCGCCGGGACGTAACTTCGTTCGCCGGGACGTAACTTTGTTCGCCGGGACGTAACTTTGTTCGCCGGGACGTAACTTTGTTCGCCGGGATGTAAACTTCGTTCGCCGGGACGTAACTTCGTTCGCCGGTACGTAACCATCGTTCGCCGGGACGTAAACATCGTTCGCCGGGACGTAACTTCGTTCGCCGGGTCGTAAACTTTGTTCGCCGGGACCTAACATCGTTCGCCGGGACGTAACTTCGTTCGCCGGGACGTAACTTTGTTCGCCGGGACGTAACATCGTTCGCCGGGACGTAACTTCGTTCGCCGGGACGTAACATCATTCGCCGAGGACGTAACTTCGTTCGCCGGGACGTAACTTTGTTCGCCGGGACGTAACTTTGTTCGCCGGGACGTAACTTTGTTCGCCGGGACGTAACTTTGTTCGCCGGGACGTAACTTCGTTCGCCGGGTCGTAACTTTGTTCGCCCGGACGTAACATCGTTCGCCGGGACGTAACTTTGTTTGCCGGACGTAACTTTGTTCGCCGGGACGTAACTTTGTTCGCCGGGACGTAACTTCGTTCGCCGGGACGTAACTTTGTTCGCCGGGACGTAACATCGTTCGCCGGGTCGTAACTTCGTTCGCCGGGACGTAACATCGTTCGCCGGGACGTAACATCGTTCGCCGGGACGTAACTTTGTTCGCCGGGACGTAACTTTGTTCGCCGGGACGTAACTTCGTTCGCCGGCTCGTAACTTTGTTCGCCGGGACGTAACTTTGTTCGCCGGATCGTAACCATGTTCGCCGGGACGTAACTTCGTTCGCCGGGTCGTAACTTTGTTCGCCGGGACGTAACTTTGTTCGCCGGGACGTAACTTTGTTCGCCGGGACGTAACATTGTTCGCCGGACGTAACTTTGTTCGCCGGGACGTAACTTCGTTCGCCGGCTCGTAACTTTGTTCGCCGGGACGTAACTTTGTTCGCCGGGACGTAACTATGTTCGCCGGGACGTAACTTTGTTCGCCGGGACGTACTTCGTTCGCCGGACGTAACTTTGTTCGCCGGGACGTAACTTTGTTCGCCGTGACGTAACTTTGTTCGCCGGGACGTAACTTTGTTTGCCGGGACGTAACTTCGTTCGCCGGGTCGTAACTTTGTTCGCCGGGACGTAACATCGTTCGCCGGACGTAACATCGTTCGCCGGGACGTAACTTCGTTCGCCGGGACGTAACATCGTTCGCCGGGACGTAACATCGTTCGCCGGGACGTAACTTCGTTCGCCGGGACGTAACTTTGTTCGCCGGGACGTAACTTTGTTCGCCGGGACGTAACTTTGTTCGCCGGGACGTACTTTGTTCGCCGGGACGTAACTTCGTTCGCCGGGACGTAACATCGTTCGCCGGGACGTAACTTCGTTCGCCGGGACGTAACTTTGTTCGCCGGGACGTAACTTTGTTCGCCGGGACGTAACTTTGTTCGCCGGGACGTAACTTTGTTCGCCGGGACGTAACTTCGTTCGCCGGGACGTAACATCGTTCGCCGGACGTAACTTCGTTCGCCGGGACGGTAACTTTGTTCGCCAGACGTAACTTTGTTCGCCGGGACGTAACATTTTTCGCCGGGGACGTAACTTTGTTCGCCGGGACGTAACTTCGTTCGCCGGGACGTAACATCGTTCGCCGGCTCGTAACTTTGTTCGCCGGAACGTAACTTTGTTCGCCGGGACGTAACTTTGTTCGCCGGGACGTAACTTTGTTCGCCGGGACGTAACTTCGTTCGCCGGGTCGTAACTTTGTTCGCCGGGACGTAACATCGTTCGCCGGGACGTAAGTTCGTTCGCCGGGACGTAACTTTGTTCGCCGGGACGTAACATCGTTCGCCGGGACGTAACTTCGTTCGCCGGGACGTAACATCATTCGCCGGGACGTAACTTCGTTCGCCGGGACGTAACTTTGTTCGCCGGGACGTAACTTTGTCGCCGGGACGTAACTTTGTTCGCCGGGACGTAACTTTGTTCGCCGGGACGTAACTTCGTTCGCCGGGTCGTAACTTTGTTCGCCGGGACGTAACATCGTTCGCCGGGACGTAACTTTGTTCGCCGGGACGTAACTTTGTTCGCCGGGACGTAACTTTGTTCGCCGGGACGGTACTTCGTTCGCCGGGACGTAACTTCGTTCGCCGGGACGTAACATCGTTCGCCGGGACGTAACATCGTTCGCCGGACGTAACATCTTCGCCGGGACGTAACTTTGTTCGCCGGGACGTAACTTCGTTCGCCGGGTCGTAACTTTGTTCGCCGGGACGTAACATCGTTCGCCGGGACGTAACTTTGTTCGCCGGGACGTAACATTGTTCGCCACGACGTAACTTTGTTCGCCGGGACGTAACTTCGTTCGCCGGCTCGTAACTTTGTTCGCCGGGACGTAACTTTGTTCGCCGGGACGTAACTATGTTCGCCGGGATGTAACTTCGTTCGCCGGCTCGTAACTTTGTTCGCTGGGACGTAACTTTGTTCGCCGGGACGTAACTATGTTCGCCGGGACGTAACTTTGTTCGCCGGGGACGTAACTTCGTTCGCCGGGACGTAACTTTGTTCGCCGGGACGTAACTTTGTTCGCCGGGACGTAACATTGTTCGCCGGGACGTAACTTCGTTCGCCGGGTCGTAACTTTGTTCGCCGCGTCGTAACTTCGTTCGCCGGGACGTAACTTTGTTCGCCGGGACGTAACTTTGTTCGCCGGGACGTAACTTTGTTCGCCGGGACGTAACTTCGTTCGCCGGGACGTAACTTCGTTCGCCGGGACGTAACATCGTTCGCCGGGACGTAACTTCGTTCGCCGGGACGTAACTTTGTTCGGCGGGACGTAACTTTGTTTGCCGGGACGTAACTTCGTTCGCCGGGTCGTAACTTTGTTCGCCGGGACGTAACATCGTTCGCCGGACGTAATTTCGTTCGCCGGGACGTAACTTTGTTCGCCGGGACGTAACATCGTTCGCCGGGACGTAACTTCGTTCGCCGGGACGTAACATCGTTCGCCGGGACGTAACTTCGATCGCCGGGTCGTAACTTTGTTCGCCGGGACGTAACATCGTTCGCCGGGACGTAACTTCGTTCGCCGGGACGTAACTTTGTTCGCCGGGACGTAACTTTGTGTGCCGGGACGTAACTTCGTTCGCCGGGTCGTAACTTTGTTCGCCGGGACGTAACATCGTTCGCCGGGACGTAACATCGTTCGCCTAAACGTAACTTCGTTCGCCGGGACGTAACATCGTTCGCCGGGACGTAACATCGTTCGCCGGGACGTAACTTCGTTCGCCGGGACGTAACTTTGTTCGCCGGGTCGTAACTTTGTTCGCCGGGACGTAACTTTGTTCGCCGGGACGTAACATCTTTCGCCGGGACGTAACTTCGTTCGCCGGGACGTAACATCGTTCGGCGGGACGTAACATCGTTCGCCGGGACGTAACTATGTTCGCCGGGACGTGACTTTGTTCGCCGGGACGTAACATCGTTCGCCGGGACGTAACATCGTTCGCCGGGACGTAACTTTGTTCGCCGGGACGTGACTTTGTTCGCCGGGACGTAACTTTGTTCGCCGGGACGTAACTTCGTTCGCCGGGACGTAACTTCGTTCGCCGGGACGTAACATCGTTCGCTGGGACGTAACTTCGTTCGCCGGGACGTAACTTTGTTCGCCGGGACGTAACTTTGTTCGCCGGGACGTAACTTTGTTCGCCGGGACGTAACTTTGTTCGCCGGGAAGTAACTTCGTTCGCCGGGTCGTAACTTTGTTCGCCGGGACGTAACATCATTCGCCGGGACGTAACTTTGTTCGCCGGGACGTAACATTGTTCGCCGGGACGTAACTTTGTTCGCCGGGACGTAACTTTGTTCGCCGGGACGTAACTTCGTTCGCCGGGACGTAACATCGTTCGCCGGGACGTAACTTCGTTCGCCGGGGACGTAACTTTGTTCGCCGGGACGTAACTTTGTTCGCCGGGACGTAACTTTGTTCGCCGGGACGTAACTTTGTTCGCCGGGACGTAACTTCGTTCGCCGGGACGTAACTTTGTTCGCCGGGACGTAACATCGTTCGCCGGGTCGTAACTTCGTTCGCCGGGACGTAACATCGTTCGCCGGGACGTAACATCGTTCGCCGGGACGTAACTTTGTTCGCCGGGACGTAACTTTGTTCGCCGGGACGTTACTTCCTTCGCCGGCTCGTAACTTTGTTCGCCGGGACGTAACTTTGTTCGCCGGATCGTAACCATGTTCGCCGGGACGTAACTTCGTTCGCCGGGTCGTAACTTTGTTCGCCGGAACGTAACTTTGTTCGCCGGGACGTAACTTTGTTCGCCGGGACGTAACATTGTTCGCCGGGACGTAACTTTGTTCGCCGGGACGTAACTTGGTTCGCCGGCTCGTAACTTTGTTCGCCGGGACGTAACTTTGTTCGCCGGGACGTAACTATGTTCGCCGGGACGTAACTTTGTTCGCCGGGACGTAACTTCGTTCGCCGGGACGTAACTTTGTTCGCCGGGACGTAACTTTGTTCGCCGTGACGTAACTTTGTTCGCCGGGACGTAACTTTGTTTGCCGGGACGTAACTTCGTTCGCCGGGTCGTAACTTTGTTCGCCGGGACGTAACATCGTTCGCCGGGACGTAACATCGTTCGCCGGGACGTAACTTCGTTCGCCGGGACGTAACATCGTTCGCCGGGACGTAACATCGTTCGCCGGGACGTAACTTCGTTCGCCGGGACGTAACTTTGTTCGCCGGGACGTAACTTTGTTCGCCGGGACGTAACTTTGTTCGCCGGGACGTAACTTTGTTCGCCGGGACGTAACTTCGTTCGCCGAGACGTAACATCGTTCGCCGGGACGTAACTTCGTTCGCCGGGACGTAACTTTGTTCGCCGGGACGTAACTTTGTTCGCCGGGACGTAACTTTGTTCGCCAGGACGTAACTTTGTTCGCCGGGACGTAACTTCGTTCGCCGGGACGTAACATCGTTCGCCGGGACGTAACTTCGTTCGCCGGGACGTAACTTTGTTCGCCAGGACGTAACTTTGTTCGCCGGGACGTAACATTTTTCGCCGGGACGTAACTTTGTTCGCCGGGACGTAACTTCGTTCGCCGGGTCGTAACTTTGTTCGCCGGGACGTAACATCGTTCGCCGGGACGTAACTTTGTTCGCCGGGACGTAACATTGTTCGCCGGGACGTAACTTTGTTCGCCGGGACGTAACTTCGTTCGCCGGCTCGTAACTTTGTTCGCCGGGACGTAACTTTGTTCGCCGGGACGTAACTTCGTTCGCCGGGACGTAACTTTGTTCGCCGGGACGTAACTTTGTTCGCCGGGACGTAACTTTGTTCGCCGGGACGTAACTTTGTTCGCCGGGACGTAACTTCGTTCGCCGGGTCGTAACTTTGTTCGCCGGGACGTAACATCGTTCGCCGGGACGTAACTTTGTTCGCCGGGACGTAACTTTGTTCGCCGGGACGTAACTTTGTTCGCCGGGACGTAACATCGTTCGCCGGGACGTAACTTCGTTCGCCGGGACGTAACTTTGTTCGCCGGGACGTAACTTTGTTCGCCGGGACGTAACTTTCTTCGCCGGGACGTAACTTTGTTCGCCGGGACGTAACATCGTTCGCCGGGTCGTAACTTTGTTCGCCGGGACGTAACATCGTTCGCCGGGACGTAACTTTGTTCGCCGGGACGTAACTTGGTTCGCCAGGACGTAACTTTGTTCGCCGGGACGTAACTTTGTTCGCCGGGACGTAACATCGTTCGCCAGTACGTAACATCGTTCGCCGGGACGTAACTTCGTTCGCCGGGACGTAACTTTGTTCGCCGGGACGTAACTTTGTTCGCCGGGACGTAACTTTGTTCGCCGGGACGTAACTTCGTTCGCCGGGACGTAACTTCGTTCGCCGGGACGTAACATCTTTCGCCGGGACGTAACTTCGTTCGCCGGGACGTAACTTTGTTCGCCGGGACGTAACTTTTTTCGCCGGGACGTAACTTCGTTCGCCGAGTCGTAACTTTGTTCGCCGGGACGTAACATCGTTCGCCGGGACGTAACTTCGTTCGCCGGGACGTAACTTTGTTCGCCGGGACGTAACTTTGTTCGCCGGGACGTAACTTTGTTCGCCGGGACGTAACTTCTTTCGCCGGGACGTAACTTCGTTCGCCGGGACGTAACATCGTTCGCCGGGACGTAACTTCGTTCGCCGGGACGTAACTTTGTTCGCCGGGACGTAACTTTTTTCGCCGGGACGTAACTTTGTTCGCCGGGACGTAACTTTGTTCGCCGGGACGTAACTTCGTTCGCCGGGACGTAACTTCGTTCGCCGGAACGTAACATCGTTCGCCGGGACGTAACTTCGTTCGACGGACGTAACTTTGTTAGCCGGGACGTAACTTTGTTCGCCGGGACGTAACTTTGTTCGCCGGGATGTAACTTCGTTCGCCGGGTCGTAACTTTGTTCGCCGGGACGTAACATCGTTCGCCGGGACGTAACTTTGTTCGCCGGGACGTAACTTTGTTCGCCGGGACGTAACTTTGCTCGGGACGTAACATTGTTCGCCGGGACGTAACTTTTTTCGCCGGGACGTAACTTTGTTCGCCGGGACGTAACTTCGTTCGCCGGGTCGTAACTTTGTTCGCGGGACGTAACATCGTTCGCCGGGACGTAACTTTGTTCGCCGGGACGTAACTTTGTTCGCCGGGACGTAGCTTTGTTCGCCGGGACGTAACTTCGTTCGCCGGGACATAACTTCATTCGCCGGGACGTAACATCGTTCGCCGGGACGTAACTTCGTTCGCGGGACGTAACTTTGTTCGCCGGGACGTAACTTTGTTCGCCGGGACGTAACTTTGTTCGCCGGGGACGTAACTTCGTTCGCCGGGACGTAACTTCTTTCGCCGGGACGTAACATCGTTCGCCGGGACGTAACTTCGTTCGCTGGGACGTAACGTTGTTCGCCGGGACGTAACTTTGTTCGCCGGGTCGTAACTTTGTTCGCCGGGACGTAACTTCGTTCGCCGGGTCGTAACTTTGTTCGCCGGGACGTAACATCGTTCGCCGGGACGTAACTTTGTTCGCTGGGACGTAACTTTGTTCGCCGGGACGTAACTTTGTTCGCCGGAACGTAACATCGTTCGCCGGGACGTAACTTCGTTCGACGGACGTAACTTTGTTAGCCGGGACGTAACTTTGTTCGCCGGGACGTAACTTTGTTCGCCGGGATGTAACTTCGTTCGCCGGGTCGTAACTTTGTTCGCCGGGAACGTAACATCGTTCGCCGGGACGTAACTTTGTTCGCCGAGACGTAACTTCGTTCGCCGGGACGTAACTTTTGTTCGCCGGGACGTAACATTGTTCGCCGGGACGTAACTTTGTTCGCCGGACGTAACTTTGTTCGCCGGGACGTAACTTCGTTCGCCGGGTCGTAACTTTGTTCGCCGGGACGTAACATCGTTCGCCGGGACGTAACTTTGTTCGCCGGGACGTAACATTGTTCGCCGGGACGTAGCTTTGTTCGCCGGGACGTAACTTCGTTCGCCGGGACGTAACTTCGTTCGCCGGGACGTAACATCGTTCGCCGGGACGTAACTTCGTTCGCCGGGACGTAACTTTGTTCGCTGGGACGTAACTTTGTTCGCCGGGACGTAACTTTGTTCGCCGGGACGTAACTTCGTTCGCCGGGACGTAACTTCTTTCGCCGGGACGTAACATCGTTCGCCGGGACGTAACTTCGTTCGCCGGGACGTAACTTTGTTCGCCGGGACGTAACTTTGCTCGCCGGGACGTAAATTTGTTCGCCGGGACGTAACTTCGTTCGCCGGGACGTAACATCGTTCGCCGGGACGTAACTTCGTTCGCCGGGACGTAACGTTGTTCGCCGGGACGTAACTTTGTTCGCCGGGACGTAACTTTGTTCGCCGGGACGTAACTTTCGTTCGCCGGGACGTAACTTCGTTCGCCGGACGTAACATCGTTCGCCGGGACGTAACTTCGTTCGCCGGGACGTAACTTTGTTCGCCGGGACGTAAACTTTGTTCGCCGGGACGTAACTTCGTTCGCCGGGTCGTAACCTTGTTCGCCGGGACGTAACATCTTTCGCCGGGACGTAACTTTGTTCGCCGGGACGTAACTTTGTTCGCCGGGACGTAACTTTGTTCGCCGGGACGTAACATCGTTCGCCGGGACGTAACTTCGTTCGCCGGGACGTAAACATCGTTCGCCGGGTCGTAACTTTGTTCGCCGGGACGTAACATCGTTCGCCGGGACGTAACTTCGTTCGCCGGGACGTAACTTGGTTCGCCAGGACGTAACTTTGTTCGCCGGGACGTAACTTTGTTCGCCGGGACGTAACATCGTTCGCCGGGACGTAACATCGTTCGCCGGGACGTAACTTCGTTCGCCGGGACGTAACTTTGTTCGCCGGGACGTAACTTTGTTCGCCGGGACGTAACTTTGTTCGCCGGGGACGTAACTTCGTTCGCCGGGACGTAACTTCGTTCGCCGGGACGTAACATCTTTCGCCGGGACGTAACTTCGTTCGCCGGGACGTAACTTTGTTCGCCGGGACGTAACTTTTTTCGCCGGGACGTAACTTCGTTCGCCGGGTCGTAACTTTGTTCGCCGGGACGTAACATCGTTCGCCGGGACGTAACTTGTTCGCTGGGACGTAACTTTGTTCGCCGGGACGTAACTTTGTTCGCCGGGACGTAACATCGTTCGCCGGGGACGTAACTTCGTTCGCCGGGACGTAACTTTGTTCGCCGGGACGTAACTTTGTTCGCCGGGACGTAACTTTGTTCGCCGGGACGTAACTTCGTTCGCCGGGACGTAACATCGTTCGCCGGGACGTAACATCGTTCGCCGAGACGTAACTTCGTTCGCCGGGACGTAACTTTGTTCGCCGGGACGTAACTTTGTTCGCCGGGACGTAACTTTGTTCGCCGGGACGTAACTTCGTTCGCCGGGACGTAACTTCGTTCGCCGGGACGTAACATCGTTCGCCGGGACGTAACTTCGTTCGCCGGGACGTAACATCGTTCGCCGGGACGTAACATCGTTCGCCGGGACGTAACTTTGTTCGCCGGGACGTAACTTTGTTCGCCGGGACGTAACTTTGTTCGCCGGGACGTAACTTTGTTCGCCGGGACGTAACTTCGTTCGCCGGGATGTAACATCGTTCGCCGGACGTAACTTCGTTCGCCGGGACGTAACTTTGTTCGCCGGGACGTAACTTTGTTCGCCGGGACGTAACAATGTTCGCCGGGACGTAACTATGTTCGCCGGGACGTAACTTCGTTCGCCGGGTCGTAACTTTGTTCGCCGGGACGTAACATCGTTCGCCGGGACGTAACTTTGTTCGCCGGGACGTAACTTTGTTCGCCGGGACGTAACTTCGTTCGCCGGCTCGTAACTTTGTTCGCCGGGACGTAACTTCGTTCGCCGGGACGTAACTATGTTCGCCGGGACGTAACTTCGTTCGCCGGCTCGTAACTTTGTTCGCCGGGACGTAACTTTGTTCGCCGTGACGTAACTATGTTCGCCGGGACGTAACTTTGTTCGCCGGGACGTAACTTCGTCCGCCGCGACGTAACTTTGTTCGCCGGGACGTAACTTTGTTCGCCGGGACGTAACTTTGTTCGCCGGGGACGTACCTTTGTTCGCCGGGACGTAACTTTGTTCGCCGGCTCGTAACTTTGTTCGCCGGGACGTAACTTTGTTCGCCGGGACGTAACATCGTTCGCCGGGACGTAACTTCGTTCGCCGGGACGTAACTTCGTTCGCCGGGACGTAACTTTGTTCGCCGGGAAGTAACTTTGTTCGCCGGGACGTAACTTTGTTCGCCGGGACGTACCTTCGTTCGCCGGGGACGTACCTTCGTTCGCCGGGACGTAACATCGTTCGCCGGGACGTAACTTCGTTCGCCGGGACGTAACTTTGTTCGCCGGGACGTAACTTTGTTCGCCGGGACGTAACTTTGTTCGCCGGGACATAACATTGTTCGCCGGACGTAACTTCGTTCGCCGGGTCGTAACTTTTTTCGCCGGGACGTAACATCGTTCGCCGGGACGTAACTTTGTTCGCCGCGACGTAACTTTGTTCGCTTGGACGTACTTTGTTCGCCGGGACGTAACTTCGTTCGCCGGCTCGTTACTTTGTTCGCCGGGACGTAACTTGGTTCGCCGGGACGTAACTATGTTCGCCGGGACGTAACTTCGTTCGCCGGCTCGTAACTTTGTTCGCCGGGACGTAACTTCGTTCGCCGGGTCGTAACTTTGTTCGCCGGGACGTAACATCGTTCGCCGGGATGTAACTTTGTTCGCCGGGACGTAACTTTGTTCGCCGGGACGTAACTTTGTTCGCCGGGACGTAACTTTGTTCGCCGGGACGTAACTTCGTTCGCCGGGTCGTAACTTTGTTCGCCGGGACGTAACATCGTTCGCAGGGACGTAACATCGTTCGCCGGACGTAACTTCGTTCGCCGGGACGTAACATCGTTCGCCGGGACGTAACATCGTTCGCCGGGACGTAACTTCGTTCGCCGGGACGTAACTTTGTTCGCCGGGACGTAACTTTGTTCGCCGGGGACGTAACTTTGTTCGCTGGGACGTAACTTCGTTCGCCGGGACGTAACTTCGTTCGCCGGGACGTAACATCGTTCGCCGGGACGTAACTTCGTTCGCCGGGACGTAACATCGTTCGCCGGGACGTAACTTCGTTCGCCGGGACGTAACATCGTTCGCCGTGACGTAACATCGTTCGCCGGGACGTAACTTTGTTCGCCGGGACGTAACTTTGTTCGCCGGGACGTAACTTTGTTCGCCGGGACGTAACTTTGTTCGCCGGGACGTAACTTCGTTCACCGGGATGTAACATCGTTCGCCGGGACGTAACTTCGTTCGCCGGGACGTAACGTTGTTCGCCGGGACGTAACTTTGTTCGCCGGGGACGTAACAATGTTCGCCGGGACGTAACTATGTTCGCCGGGACGTAACTTCGTTCGCCGGGTCGTAACTTTGTTCGCCGGGACGTAACATCGTTCGCCGGGACGTAACTTTGTTCGCCGGGACGTAACTTTGTTCGCCGGGACGTAACTTTGTTCGCCGGGACGTAACTTCGTTCGCCGGCTCGTAACTTTGTTCGCCGGGACGTAACTTTGTTCGCCGGGACGTAACTATGTTCGCCGGGACGTAACTTCGTTCGCCGGCTCGTAACTTTGTTCGCCGGGACGTAACTTTGTTCGCCGGGACGTAACTATGTTCGCCGGGACGTAACTTTGTTCGCCGGGACGCAACTTCGTTCGCCGCGACGTAACTTTGTTCGCCGGGACGTAACTTTGTTCGCCGGGACGTAACTTTTGTTCGCCGGGGACGTAACTTTGTTCGCCGGGACGTAACTTTGTTCGCCGGCTCGTAACTTTGTTCGCCGGGACGTAACTTTGTTCGCCGGGACGTAACATCGTTCGCCGGGATGTAACTTCGTTCGCCGGGACGTAACTTTGTTCGCCGGGACGTAACTTTGTTCGCCGGGACGTAACTTTGTTCGCCGGGACGTAACTTCGTTCGCCGGGACGTAACTTCGTTCGCCGGGACGTAACATCGTTCGCCGGGGACGTAACTTCGTTCGCCGTGACGTAACTTTGTTCGCCGGGACGTAACTTTGTTCGCCGGGACGTAACTTTGTTCGCCGGGACATAACATTGTTGGCCGGGACGTAACTTCGTTCGCCGGGTCGTAACTTTGTTCGCCGGGACGTAACATCGTTCGCCGGGACGTAACTTTGTTCGCCGCGACGTAACTTTGTTCGCCGGGACTTAACTTTGTTCGCCGGGACGTAACTTCGTTCGCCGGTTCGTAACTTTGTTCGCCGGGACGTAACTTTGTTCGCCGGGACGTAACTATGTTCGCCGGGACGTAACTTCGTTCGCCGGCTCGTAACTTTGTTCGCCGGGACGTAACTTCGTTCGCCGGGTCGTAACTTTGTTCGCCGGGACGTAACATCGTTCGCCGGGATGTAACTTTGTTCGCCGGGACGTAACTTTGTTCGCCGGGACGTAACTTTGTTCGCCGGGACGTAACTTTGTTCGCCGGGACGTAACTTCGTTCGCCGGGTCGTAACTTTGTTCGCCGGGACGTAACATCGTTCGCAGGGACGTAACATCGTTCGCCGGGACGTAACTTCGTTCGCCGGGACGTAACATCGTTCGCCGGGACGTAACATCGTTCGCCGGGACGTAACTTCGTTCGCCGGGACGTAACTTTGTTCGCCGGGACGTAACTTTGTTCGCCGGGACGTAACTTTGTTCGCCGGGACGTAACTTCGTTTGCCGGGACGTAACTTCGTTCGCCGGGACGTAACATCGTTCGCCGGGACGTAACTTCGTTCGCCGGGACGTAACTTTGTTCGCCGGGACGTAACTTTGTTCGCTGGGACGTAACTTTGTTCGCCGGGACGTAACTTTGTTCCCCGGGACGTAACTTCGTTCGCCGGGTCGTAACTTTGTTCGCCGGGACGTAACATCGTTCGCCGGGACGTAACTTTGTTCGCCGGGACGTAACTTTGTTCGCCGGGACGTAACTTTGTTCGCCGGGACGTAACTTCGTTCGCCAGGACGTAACTTCGTTCGCCGGGACGTAACATCGTTCGCCGGGACGTAACTTCGTTCGCCGGGACGTAACTTTGTTCGCCGGGACGTAACTTTGTTTGCCGGGACGTAACTTTGTTCGCCGGGACGTAACTTCGTTCGCCGGGTCGTAACTTTGTTCGCCGGGACGTAACATCGTTCGCCGGGACGTAACTTTATTCGCCGGGACGTAACTTTGTTTGCCGGGACGTAACTTTGTTCGCCGGGACGTAACTTCGTTCGCCGGGACGTAACTTCGTTCGCCGGGACGTAACATCGTTCGCCGGGACGTAACTTCGTTCGCCGAGACGTAACTTTGTTCGCCGGGACGTAACTTTGTTCGCCGGGACGTAACTTTGTTCGCCGGGACGTAACTTCGTTCGCCGGGACGTAACATCATTCGCCGGGACGTAACTTCGTTCGCCGGCTCGTAAATTTGTTCGCCGGGACGTAACTTTGTTCGCCGGGACGTAACTATGTTCGCCGGGACGTAACTTTGTTCGCCGGGACGTAACTTCGTTCGCCGGGACGTAACTTTGTTCGCCGGGACGTAACTTTGTTCGCCGGGACGTAACTTTGTTCGCCGGGACGTAAATTTGTTCGCTGGGACGTAACTTCGTTCGCCGGGTCGTAACTTTGTTCGCCGGGACGTAACATCGTTCGCCGGGACGTAACTTCGTTCGCCGGGACGTAACTTTGTTCGCCGGGACGTAACTTTGTTCGCCGGGACGTAACTTCGTTCGCCGGGACGTAACATCGTTCGCCGGGACGTAACTTCGTTCGCCGGGACGTAACTTTGTTCGCCGGGACGTAACTTTGTTCGCCGGGACGTAACTTTGTTCGCCGGGACGTAACTTCGTTCGCCGGGACGTAACTTCGTTCGCCGGGACGTAACATCGTTCGCCGGGACGTAACTTCGTTCGCCGGGACGTAACTTTGTTCGCCGGGACGTAACTTTGTTCGCCGGGACGTAACATCGTTCGCCGGGACGTAACTTCGTTCGCCGGGACGTAACTTTGTTCGCCGGGACGTAACTTTGTTCGCCGGGACGTAACTTTGTTCGCCGGGACGTAACTTCGTTCGCCGGGTCGTAACTATGTTCGCCTGGACGTAACATCGTTCGCCGGGACGTAACTTTGTTCGCCG
The DNA here is from genome assembly GCA_038098605.1 of Gryllus longicercus. Taxonomy (NCBI): domain Eukaryota; kingdom Metazoa; phylum Arthropoda; class Insecta; order Orthoptera; family Gryllidae; genus Gryllus; species Gryllus longicercus. The sequence goes on from JAZDUA010001534.1 coordinate 25,259, forward strand.
GGACGTAACTTTGTTCGCCGGGACGTAACATCGTTCGCCGGGACGTAACTTCGTTCGCCGGGACGTAACATCGTTCGCCGGGACGTAACATCGTTCGCCGGGACGTAACTTCGTTCGCCGGGACGTAACATCGTTCGCCGGCTCGTAACTTTGTTCGCCGGGACGTAACTTTGTTCGCCGGGACGTAACTTTGTTCGCCGGGACGTAACTTTGTTCGCCGGGACGTAACTTCGTTCGCCGGGTCGTAACTTTGTTCGCCGGGACGTAACATCGTTCGCCGGGACGTAACTTCGTTCGCCGGGACGTAACTTTGTTCGCCGGGACGTAACATCTTTCGCCGGGACGTAACTTCGTTCGCCGGGACGTAACATCATTCGCCGGGACGTAACTTCGTTCGCCGGGACGTAACTTTGTTCGCCGGGACGTAACTTTGTTCGCCGGGACGTAACTTTGTTCGCCGGGACGTAACTTTGTTCGCCGGGACGTAACTTCGTTCGCCGGGTCGTAACTTTGTTCGCCGGGACGTAACATCGTTCGCCGGGACGTAACTTTGTTCGCCGGGACGTAACTTTGTTCGCCGGGACGTAACTTTGTTCGCCGGGACGTAACTTCGTTCGCCGGGACGTAACTTCGTTCGCCGGGACGTAACATCGTTCGCCGGGACGTAACTTCGTTCGCCGGGACGTAACATCGTTCGCCGGGACGTAACTTTGTTCGCCGGGACGTAACTTCGTTCGCCGGGTCGTAACTTTGTTCGCCGGGACGTAACATCGTTCGGCGGGACGTAACTTTGTTCGCCGGGACGTAACATTGTTCGCCGGGACGTAACTTTGTTCGCCGGGACGTAACTTCGTTCGCCGGCTCGTTACTTTGTTCGCCGGGACGTAACTTTGTTTGCCGGGACGTAACTTCGTTCGCCGGGTCGTAACTTTGTTCGCCGGGACGTAACATCGTTCGCCGGGACGTAACATCGTTCGCCGGGACGTAACTTCGTTCGCCGGGACGTAACATCGTTCGCCGGGACGTAACATCGTTCGCCGGGACGTAACTTCGTTCGCCGGGACGTAACTTTGTTCGCCGGGACGTAACTTTGGTCGCCGGGACGTAACTTTGTTCGCCGGGACGTAACATCGTTCGCCAGGACGTAACTTCGTTCGCCGGGACGTAACATCGTTCGCCGGGACGTAACTTCGTTCCCCGGGACGTAACTTTGTTCGCCGGGACGTAACTTTGTTCGCCGGGACGTAACTTTGTTCGCCGGGACGTAACTATGTTCGCCGGGATGTAACTTCGTTCGCCGGCTCGTAACTTTGTTCGCCGGGACGTAACTTTGTTCGCCGGGACGTAACTATGTTCGCCGGGACGTAACTTTGTTCGCCGGGACGTAACTTCGTTCGCCGGGACGTAACTTTGTTCGCCGGGACGTAACTTTGTTCGCCGGGACGTAACTTTGTTCGCCGGGACGTAACTTCGTTCGCCGGGACGTAACTTCGTTCGCCGGGTCGTAACTTTGTTCGCCGGGACGTAACATCGTTCGCCGGGACGTAACTTTATTCGCCGGGACGTAACTTTGTTTGCCGGGACGTAACTTTGTTCGCCGGGACGTAACTTCGTTCGCCGGGACGTAACTTCGTTCGCCGGGACGTAACATCGTTCGCCGGGACGTAACTTCGTTCGCCGAGACGTAACTTTGTTCGCCGGGACGTAACTTTGTTCGCCGGGACGTAACTTTGTTCGCCGGGACGTAACTTCGTTCGCCGGGACGTAACATCATTCGCCGGGACGTAACTTCGTTCGCCGGCTCGTAAATTTGTTCGCCGGGACGTAACTTTGTTCGCCGGGACGTAACTATGTTCGCCGGGACGTAACTTTGTTCGCCGGGACGTAACTTCGTTCGCCGGGACGTAACTTTGTTCGCCGGGACGTAACTTTGTTCGCCGGGACGTAACTTTGTTCGCCGGGACGTAAATTTGTTCGCTGGGACGTAACTTCGTTCGCCGGGTCGTAACTTTGTTCGCCGGGACGTAACATCGTTCGCCGGGACGTAACTTCGTTCGCCGGGACGTAACTTTGTTCGCCGGGACGTAACTTTGTTCGCCGGGACGTAACTTCGTTCGCCGGGACGTAACATCGTTCGCCGGGACGTAACTTCGTTCGCCGGGACGTAACTTTGTTCGCCGGGACGTAACTTTGTTCGCCGGGACGTAACTTTGTTCGCCGGGACGTAACTTCGTTCGCCGGGACGTAACTTCGTTCGCCGGGACGTAACATCGTTCGCCGGGACGTAACTTCGTTCGCCGGGACGTAACTTTGTTCGCCGGGACGTAACTTTGTTCGCCGGGACGTAACATCGTTCGCCGGGACGTAACTTCGTTCGCCGGGACGTAACTTTGTTCGCCGGGACGTAACTTTGTTCGCCGGGACGTAACTTTGTTCGCCGGGACGTAACTTCGTTCGCCGGGTCGTAACTATGTTCGCCTGGACGTAACATCGTTCGCCGGGACGTAACTTTGTTCGCCGGGACGTAACTTTGTTCGCCGGGACGTAACATCGTTCGCCGGGACGTAACTTCGTTCGCCGGGACGTAACATCGTTCGCCGGGACGTAACATCGTTCGCCGGGACGTAACTTCGTTCGCCGGGACGTAACATCGTTCGCCGGCTCGTAACTTTGTTCGCCGGGACGTAACTTTGTTCGCCGGGACGTAACTTTGTTCGCCGGGACGTAACTTTGTTCGCCGGGACGTAACTTCGTTCGCCGGGTCGTAACTTTGTTCGCCGGGACGTAACATCGTTCGCCGGGACGTAACTTCGTTCGCCGGGACGTAACTTTGTTCGCCGGGACGTAACATCTTTCGCCGGGACGTAACTTCGTTCGCCGGGACGTAACATCATTCGCCGGGACGTAACTTCGTTCGCCGGGACGTAACTTTGTTCGCCGGGACGTAACTTTGTTCGCCGGGACGTAACTTTGTTCGCCGGGACGTAACTTTGTTCGCCGGGACGTAACTTCGTTCGCCGGGTCGTAACTTTGTTCGCCGGGACGTAACATCGTTCGCCGGGACGTAACTTTGTTCGCCGGGACGTAACTTTGTTCGCCGGGACGTAACTTTGTTCGCCGGGACGTAACTTCGTTCGCCGGGACGTAACTTCGTTCGCCGGGACGTAACATCGTTCGCCGGGACGTAACTTCGTTCGCCGGGACGTAACATCGTTCGCCGGGACGTAACTTTGTTCGCCGGGACGTAACTTCGTTCGCCGGGTCGTAACTTTGTTCGCCGGGACGTAACATCGTTCGGCGGGACGTAACTTTGTTCGCCGGGACGTAACATTGTTCGCCGGGACGTAACTTTGTTCGCCGGGACGTAACTTCGTTCGCCGGCTCGTTACTTTGTTCGCCGGGACGTAACTTTGTTTGCCGGGACGTAACTTCGTTCGCCGGGTCGTAACTTTGTTCGCCGGGACGTAACATCGTTCGCCGGGACGTAACATCGTTCGCCGGGACGTAACTTCGTTCGCCGGGACGTAACATCGTTCGCCGGGACGTAACATCGTTCGCCGGGACGTAACTTCGTTCGCCGGGACGTAACTTTGTTCGCCGGGACGTAACTTTGGTCGCCGGGACGTAACTTTGTTCGCCGGGACGTAACATCGTTCGCCAGGACGTAACTTCGTTCGCCGGGACGTAACATCGTTCGCCGGGACGTAACTTCGTTCCCCGGGACGTAACTTTGTTCGCCGGGACGTAACTTTGTTCGCCGGGACGTAACTTTGTTCGCCGGGACGTAACTATGTTCGCCGGGATGTAACTTCGTTCGCCGGCTCGTAACTTTGTTCGCCGGGACGTAACTTTGTTCGCCGGGACGTAACTATGTTCGCCGGGACGTAACTTTGTTCGCCGGGACGTAACTTCGTTCGCCGGGACGTAACTTTGTTCGCCGGGGACGTAACTTTGTTCGCCGGGACGTAACTTTGTTCGCCGGGACGTAACTTCGTTCGCCGGGACGTAACTTCGTTCGCCGGGTCGTAACTTTGTTTGCCGGGACGTAACATTGTTCACCGGGACGTATCTTCGTTCGCCGGGACGTAACTTTGTTCGCCGGGACGTAACATCGTTCGCCGGGACGTAACTTCGTTCGCCGGGCCGTAACATCGTTCGCCGGGACGTAACATCATTCGCCGGGACGTAACTTCGTTCGCCGGGACGTAACTTTGTTCGCCGGGACGTAACTTTGTTCGCCGGGACGTAACTTTGTTCGCCGGGACGTAACTTCGTTCGCCGGGACAAACGTCGTTCGCCGGGACGTAACATCGTTCGCCGAGACGTAACTTCGTTCGCCGGGACGTAACTTTGTTCGCCGGGACGTAACTTTGTTCAGTCTCAGTCCAGACGCCGAGCCGAGCGGACGTGTTTTCTACCTGCTGCAGGATGGTCTCGACAGAACAGTGGCGGGCGGCTATCGGCCGTTGGGTGAGGGGCTACCTGCCGCGCGGTGGCGGTGCCCGGGGTACAGCGCAGGGGCTGGGGCTACTTGCGAGCGTGCTGGGCGCGGCTGTGATGGCGGTGTTATTGGCGATCGGTGGGGTGGAGCTGAATCCCGGCCCCCCCACTAATGCCGAGATCATCGACATTTTGAATCGGAACCATAAAGAGATGATTGATAAGATAGATATTTTACAGGCTAGGGTGACGTCGGCAGAGGCGACAGTGCAGTCGCTGCAGACAGACAACGAGCGGCTGGTGCGCAAGGTGGATTACCTTGAAAACCAATCGCGGCGTAACAATATCATTGTTACTGGCATCCCAGAGCAGCGGAACGAGTCATGGGCGGACTCGGAAAGATGTATTCTGGGTTTAGCTGAGCAGCTAGGTGTCAGGCTGGAGCTTCAAGACATCGAGCGCGCGCACAGGACCGGGAGGCGGCGTGAGGGACAGCCGCGCATGATTGTGGCCAAGCTGGCCTCATTCAGGAAGCGGGAGGAGCTGCTGCGTGCAGCCCGGGAGCATCTCTCCCAGAATAGCATGGTGCGCGTCCGAGAGGACTTGAGCTGGGCAGTGCGACAAACGCGTAAGGCGTTAATTCCACATTTGCAGGAGGCGAAAGCGAGCGGGAGGAAGGCGTCGATTCGTTTCGACAAGCTTGTCGTGGCAGGGCGCAGCTTCGGCCTGGGCGAGCTGGCGGCCCGTCCGCGGGCTTGGGAGGGGGCGGGGCGGCGGGGCCCCGTGAACTCCGCGAGGGGGCAGAACCCCAGGAGGGCGGACACCCCTTCCGAGCAATCGGGTGCCTGCTCGCGGCCGCCCCCGCGCGCGCCCGTGGCCGGGGCCGCGGCCGCACCGGCAGCTGCGCCTCGTTCGGGGGCGGCGCGGACGACTTCTGACCCCACGGCATCGAGGCGGAGGCAATCGCGGTCACGTTCGCGCCGGCGGTCGCGCTCGCGATCCCGGCGGAGCTCACGGCACTCGTCGAGTACCGGGCGGGTCGCGGCCGAAAGCGTGGAGCGAGGTCCGTGTACGAGGGCGATGGCTGCCAACATGCAGCAGCAGGAAGCTCGCGGTGAGTCGGTGCCCAACAATTCACCAAATAGGCAAGAATAGGTTTTAAGAATAGGGTGTTGGAACATCAAAGGTCTAGGCTCTAAGCTCGGTAATCAAGACTTCCATGGCTACATTAATACGTTTGATGTAATTGGTCTTGTTGAAACTTGGTGGAAGGAGGGTGAAACGTTAACTGTGTCTGGTTTTACAGCCATATGCAAAAGTAAAAAACGCAGAGGAGAAAGGGGTCGGTACCCGGGTGGTGTTGCGTGCGTTTTTCGGACTAGCTTAAGGCAGTTTATTAATGAAATTAAGACCAACTCAGACAATTTCCTTTGTATTAGACTATTAATACAAAATATAGATATTGCCATTGTGTTTATATATCGTCACCCACAGGGTTCGCGTTATTACACTCCGGAATCCTTCGGCGAGATCAATGATTTTCTAGATACGTTAAAGCTGAGGTACCCGAGTACTAATTTACTAGTGTTAGGGGACATGAATGCTCGAATTGGCAATGAACAGGAAGTTTTTTCGGGCTTCGACCGGCAAGAAGCGAGAGCAAATTCCAGGAAAAGCAAAGACTCGGTCATCAATAATGATGGGCAGGAATTGCTAGAATTATGCGAAAGATTTAATCTCGAAATCTTAAATGGCAGCTATGGACAGGATACGGAAGGGGAACTAACTTTTATTAGTGGGAATGGAGGTAGTGTAATAGATTACGCTCTGTTGTCGCAGGAAAGAATAGACAATTTATTAGATTTTGGGATCGAATTACGGGCAGAATCTGATCATTTGCCTGTGTGCGTGCATTTAGCAGTAAATGCTTCTGCACTGCCATCGGCAGGGGAGCGGGCAGGAGCAACGAACTTGACAATAGGAAGACAACGGTTTGTATGGAAAGAGGGAAAGCGACAGGAATTTGTACAGGCTATTCTTAACTCGGCAGGCTGTGCGCGAGAGGATTGCTCGCCTGAAAGGCAAACAATGAATTTAGAAAGTCGGCTCTACCGCGCAGGGAAGGGTATGCGAAAGTGGGGGAGAGGAGGGAGGGAACTGACCCAAGGGTGGTTTAGCGAGGAGTGTCGGGAGACCAGGCGCGAAACTATAATAGCGTTAAGGAATTTCAGAAACAGGGGAACGGAAGAAGCTAGAAACAGTTATTTGGTATTACGTAGGCAGTACGAGGCCACAATTAAGAAATCGAAGAAATCTTGGCAGGATAGTGAGGCAGCTAGAATACAGGCAATTCTAAGAAACGATTATAGTAAATCAATTTGGGACGTTATCAGATCTTTGCGTAATAAAATAAATTCAAGTAATGAAATTTCAGCAGACGCGTGGGTGCAATATTTTTCACGGACGTTCACAGTAGAGACCATTGAAACAGGGCAAGGTATTTTCACTGACCGGAGTGTGCCTGAATTAGACGAACCTCTAACATGGACTGAAGTAAATAGGGCTATTCTAACAATGAATAATAAGAAGGCAGGCGGCGCGGACGGCATTCCGACAAAATTTATTTCGGAATTGTGGCACATAGACCCAGAAAGTATTATGAAGTTATTTAATGCAATTGCTGATTCCGGCTCGTATCCAGAAACGTGGAGTACAGCTATCCTCCAGCCGATTTTTAAAAATAAAGGGGATGCGAATTGCCCACAAAATTATCGCGGAATTAGTCTTTTGCCAGCGCTGAGCAAACTGTTCTGTAAAATACTCAACGGGCGACTGAGTGAATGGGCGGAAAAGTACGGTAAAATATCAGAATTGCAAGCAGGCTTTAGGAGGGGCCTCGCGACAACCGACAATATATTTGTGTTAGATACCCTAGTAAAACAGGCGCTGGCGCGTAAACGGGGCCACTTATATTGCAGTTTTGTGGATTTTGAAAAGGCTTTTGACTCTATTAATAGGGATGCTTTATGGCAAAAACTAAATGAGCTAGGCGTTTCACGTAAAGTTTTAAAGTGTTGCAGAGCATGTATAGGGAAGTAAATTTCTGCGTCAGGTGCGGTGACGGAAGTACGACGCAAAAAATAAAATCGACAATAGGAGTAAGACAGGGATGTCCTCTTTCACCGCTGCTGTTTATCTTGTTTATAAATGATTTATTGACGTGGGTACAGGAAGCGGATACAGCGGCTCCGGTAATTGATGGCCTGAAAATTCCCGGACTACTATATGCTGATGATTTAGTTTTATGCTCGGAGACAATTGAGGGCTTACAGAATAGTTTAAATATTCTAGAACGGTATAGTGAAACATGGGGATTAAAAGTAAAAATTCAAAAAACGAAAGTAGTAGTCTTCAAGAATGGGTTTATTTGGGGTAGCAAAGAGAAATGGTACTACGCTAGGGAAGAAATTGACCGCGTCAAAACATTTACATATCTTGGTGCAAAATTTTCCATGAATGGGGGATGGAGTAATCATATATTGACGGCTCACAGCAAAGGAAGAATTGCGCTCAAAGAAATCGTTTGTGCAGTGCGCAGGGTTCCGGAATTGCCGGTAAAAGTATGCGATACAATGTTCAAATCGTTAGTTCTCCCAGCTATGAATTATGGGGCAGAAATCTGGGGAGTGGAGAGGATAGATCGATTAGAAAGCATAGAAACAGATTATTGCAAATTAATTCTAGGAGTTTCTAGGTGCGCAGCAAATGCCGGAGTCTTAAGAGAGGTCGGTAGTATAGGAATTTGGAGAGATTTTAAAATGAAATCTATTAAACTTTGGATTAAATTAGCAAATGAACAGGCTGACACACTTATACATAAGTGCTTTAGAGTGCAATGGCAGGGAAGCGACCATCGCTACTGGGCGTACAAAATTAAACGGCTACTTGACCGCGCAGGGTTGGGAGACGTCTCTCCGGAAATGGTGGGAGATAGGGGAACCCGTGAGATAGAACGGCTGATTTCCAATAGACTTGCGGATATTAAAAGGCAAGAGATCTGGGCAGCAACGGCTGAAAAACGTTCGCTAATAGTTCAAATCCATGTGAGTCCGTTATGGGGTTGCGAAAGTTACGTTCATACTCTCGGAAAGGACGCAAGAGGGGGATACGCTTGGTTCAGGGTTGGGGGATGGATGCAGCGTAGACTAAAGGACGCAAGCGGTAATGGCATTTGTGTGCTTTGCGGTGATAGGGAAGACTGGATCCACATCCTCTTAATTTGCTGTGCAACCGAAACATGGAGAAACAAATGGATGGGAATGGGAAATTATTACTTCCTAAACAGGAACGTAACGCTCGCCCAAAACATTTTAGGTGACAAAAGATCTAAATTTATGAAAGAATTAGGAACATTTTTAGGAAAGGTCCGGACCATTAGGGAAACTGAAATTAGGGATTGGGGAAAACAGCACTGGTTAGTTTGAGCGGAGCCTAGACTGAAGATAAATTAATAAGTCAATAAGCTAACAATAAGTAATCAGTAATTTTATATTTAATTAGTAAACAGTTAAGAAATAAGTCATAAGTCATAGTCAATTGGTAAATAACAGGTCAATATAATAAATAAAATAAAACTGGCATAGTAATAAGCACATTAGGGCGTGAAGGGAAGGGGGGATCGAAAATATATGGGCGGAGGAGTTGGTGCGGACGATCTTCTGTGGCGCCGTTTGATTTCAGGTGCTGAGGAGGCCAAGCACTGGAAGGAGACGGCGGGACGCCCGCGCCAGAAAATAAATAGTTAAAATAAACGTCGGATAGATTAGAATGTACTCGGCTTCTGACGGCAGGTTTTTCCCCCTTCAGGGGTTTTTTCCTGAGCCGTACCTTATGGTCTCTTCCGCGGCTTTGATGCGATGGAGAGACCATTTGGGGTGAATACCAGAATTCGAAAGATTAGAACGCGAAAGGATGTAGGTATTGTAATGGCTTAAAGGCCTTCGGCCTAGCCACATAGGATCAAGTAATCTAATTGATTTGTAATAATTACCTATTAAATAAATAAATAATAAATAACTTTGTTCGCCGGGACGTAACTTTGTTCGCCGGGACGTAACTTTGTTCGCCGGGACGTAACTTCGTTCGCCGGGTCGTAACTTTGTTCGCCGGGACGTAACATCGTTCGCCGGGACGTAACTTTGTTCGCCGGGACGTAACTTTGTTCGCCGGGACGTAACTTTGTTCGCCGGGACGTAACTTCGTTCGCCGGGACGTAACTTCGTTCGCCGGGACGTAACATCGTTCGCCGGGACGTAACTTCGTTCGCCGGGACGTAACTTTGTTCGCCGGGACGTAACTTTGTTCGCCGGGACGTAACTTCGTTCGCCGGGTCGTAACTTTGTTCGCCGGGACGTAACTTCGTTCGCCGGGTCGTAACTTTGTTCGCCTGGTCGTAACATCGTTCGCCGGGACGTAACTTTGTTCGCCGGGACGTAACTTTGTTCGCCGGGACGTAACTTTGATTGCCGGGACGTAACTTCGTTCGCCGGCTCGTAACTTTGTTCGCCGGGACGTAACTTTGTTCGCCGGGACGTAACTATGTTCGCCGGGACGTAACTTCTTACGCCGGCTCGTAACTTTGTTCGCCGGGACGTAACTTTGTTCGCCGGGACGTAACTTCGTTCGCCGGTACGTAACTTTGTTCGCCGGGACGTAACTTTGTTCGCCGGGACGTAACTTTGTTCGCCGGGACGTAACTTTGTTCGCCGGGACGTAACTTCGTTCGCCGGGTCGTAACTTTGTTCGCCGGGACGTAACATCGTTCGCCGGGACGTAACTTTGTTCGCCGGGACGTAACTTTGTTCGCCGGGACGTAACTTTGTTCGCCGGGACGTAACTTCGTTCGCCGGGACGTAACTTTGTTCGCCGGGACGTAACTTCGTTCGCCGGGACGTAACTTCGTTCGCCGGGACGTAACATCGTTCGCCGGGACGTAACTTTGTTCGCCGGGACGTAACTTTGTTCGCCGGGACGTAACTTCGTTCGCCGGGACGTAACATCGTTCGCCGGGACGTAACTTCGTTCGCCGGGACGTAACTTCGTTCGCCGGGTCGTAACTTTGTTCGCCGGGACGTAACATCGTTCGCCGGGACGTAACTTTGTTCGCCGGGACGTAACTTTGTTCGCCGGGACGTAACTTTGTTCGCCGGGACGTAACTTTGTTCGCCGGGACGTAACTTTGTTCGCCGGGACGTAACTTCGTTCGCCGGGACGTAACTTCGTTCGCCGGGACGTAAATTTTTTTCGCCGGGACGTAACTTTGTTCGCCGGGACGTAACTTTGTTCGCCGGGACGTAACTTTGTTCGCCGGGACGTAACTTCGTTCGCCGGGACGTAACTTTGTTCGCCGGGACGTAACTTCGTTCGCCGGGACGTAACTTCGTTCGCCGGGACGTAACATCGTTCGCCGGGACGTAACTTTGTTCGCCGGGACGTAACTTTGTTCGCCGGGACGTAACTTCGTTCGCCGGGTCGTAACTTTGTTCGCCGGGACGTAACATCGTTCGCCGGGACGTAACTTTGTTCGCCGGGACGTAACTTTGTTCGCCGGGACGTAACTTTGTTCGCCGGGACGTAACTTCGTTCGCCGGGACGTAACTTCGTTCGCCGGGACGTAACATCGTACGCCGGGACGTAACTTCGTTCGCCGGGACGTAACTTTGTTCGCCGGGACGTAACTTTGTTCGCCGGGACGTAACTTTGTTCGCCGGGACGTAACTTTGTTCGCCGGGACGTAACTTCGTTCGCCGGGTCGTAACTATGTTCGCCTGGACGTAACATCGTTCGCCGGGACGTAACTTTGTTCGCCGGGACGTAACTTTGTTCGCCGGGACGTAACATCGTTCGCCGGGACGTAACTTCGTTCGCCGGGACGTAACATCGTTCGCCGGGACGTAACATCGTTCGCCGGGACGTAACTTCGTTCGCCGGGACGTAACATCGTTCGCCGGCTCGTAACTTTGTTCGCCGGGACGTAACTTTGTTCGCCGGGACGTAACTTTGTTCGCCGGGACGTAACTTTGTTCGCCGGGACGTAACTTCGTTCGCCGGGTCGTAACTTTGTTCGCCGGGACGTAACATCGTTCGCCGGGACGTAACTTCGTTCGCCGGGACGTAACTTTGTTCGCCGGGACGTAACATCGTTCACCGGGACGTAACTTCGTTCGCCGGGACGTAACATCATTCGCCGGGACGTAACTTCGTTCGCCGGGACGTAACTTTGTTCGCCGGGACGTAACTTTGTTCGCCGGGACGTAACTTTGTTCGCCGGGACGTAACTTTGTTCGCCGGGACGTAACTTCGTTCGCCGGGTCGTAACTTTGTTCGCCGGGACGTAACATCGTTCGCCGGGACGTAACTTTGTTCGCCGGGACGTAACTTTGTTCGCCGGGACGTAACTTTGTTCGCCGGGACGTAACTTCGTTCGCCGGGACGTAACTTCGTTCGCCGGGACGTAACATCGTTCGCCGGGACGTAACTTCGTTCGCCGGGACGTAACATCGTTCGCCGGGACGTAACTTTGTTCGCCGGGACGTAACTTCGTTCGCCGGGTCGTAACTTTGTTCGCCGGGACGTAACATCGTTCGCCGGGACGTAACTTTGTTCGCCGGGACGTAACATTGTTCGCCGGGACGTAACTTTGTTCGCCGGGACGTAACTTCGTTCGCCGGCTCGTAACTTTGTTCGCCGGGACGTAACTTTGTTCGCCGGGACGTAACTATGTTCGCCGGGATGTAACTTCGTTCGCCGGCTCGTAACTTTGTTCGCTGGGACGTAACTTTGTTCGCCGGGACGTAACTATGTTCGCCGGGACGTAACTTTGTTCGCCGGGACGTAACTTCGTTCGCCGGGACGTAACTTTGTTCGCCGGGCCGTAACTTTGTTCGCCGGGACGTAACTTTGTTCGCCGGGACGTAACTTTGTTCGCCGGGACGTAACTTCGTTCGCCGGGTCGTAACTTTGTTCGCCGGGACGTAACATCGTTCGCCGGGACGTAAAATCGTTCGCCGGGACGTAACTTTGTTCGCCGGGACGTAACATCGTTCGCCGGGACGTAACTTCGTTCGCCGGGTCGTAACTTTGTTCGCCGGGACGTAACTTCGTTCGCCGGGACGTAACTTCGTTCGCCGGGACGTAACTTTGTTCGCCGGGACGTAACATCGTTCGCCGGGACGTAACTTCGTTCGCCGGGACGTAACTTCGTTCGCCGGGACGTAACTTTGTTCGCCGGGACGTAACTTTGTTCGCCGGGACGTAACTTTGTTCGCCGGGACGTAACTTTGTTCGCCGGGACGTAACTTCGTTCGCCGGGTCGTAACTATGTTCGCCTGGACGTAACATCGTTCGCCGGGACGTAACTTTGTTCGCCGGGACGTAACTTTGTTCGCCGGGACGTAACATCGTTCGCCGGGACGTAACTTCGTTCGCCGGGACGTAACATCGTTCGCCGGGACGTAACATCGGTCGCCGGGACGTAACTTCGTTCGCCGGGACGTAACATCGTTCGCCGGCTCGTAACTTTGTTCGCCGGGACGTAACCTTGTTCGCCGGGACGTAACTTTGTTCGCCGGGACGTAACTTTGTTCGCCGGGACGTAACTTCGTTCGCCGGGTCGTAACTTTGTTCGCCGGGACGTAACATCGTTCGCCGGGACGTAACTTCGTTCGCCGGGACGTAACTTTGTTCGCCGGGACGTAACATCGTTCGCCGGGACGTAACTTCGTTCGCCGGGACGTAACATCATTCGCCGGGACGTAACTTCGTTCGCCGGGACGTAACTTTGTTCGCCGGGACGTAACTTTGTTCGCCGGGACGTAACTTTGTTCGCCGGGACGTAACTTTGTTCGCCGGGACGTAACTTCGTTCGCCGGGTCGTAACTTTGTTCGCCGGGACGTAACATCGTTCGCCGGGACGTAACTTTGTTCGCCGGGACGTAACTTTGTTCGCCGGGACGTAACTTTGTTCGCCGGGACGTAACTTCGTTCGCCCAGGACGTAACTTCGTTCGCCGGGACGTAACATCGTTCGCCGGGACGTAACTTCGTTCGCCGGGACGTAACATCGTTCGCCGGGACGTAACTTTGTTCGCCGGGACGTAACTTCGTTCGCCGGGTCGTAACTTTGTCGCCGGGACGTAACATCGTTCGCCGGGACGTAACTTTGTTCGCCGGGACGTAACATTGTTCGCCGGGACGTAACTTTGTTCGCCGGGACGTAACTTCGTTCGCCGGCTCGTAACTTTGTTCGCCGGGACGTAACTTTGTTCGCCGGGACGTAACTATGTTCGCCGGGATGTAACTTCGTTCGCCGGCTCGTAACTTTGTTCGCTGGGACGTAACTTTGTTCGCCGGGACGTAACTATGTTCGCCGGGACGTAACTTTGTTCGCCGGGACGTAACTTCGTTCGCCGGGACGTAACTTTGTTCGCCGGGCCGTAACTTTGTTCGCCGGGACGTAACTTTGTTCGCCGGGACGTGACTTTGTTCGCCGGGACGTAACTTCGTTCGCCGGGTCGTAACTTTGTTCGCCGGGACGTAACATCGTTCGCCGGGACGTAAAATCGTTCGCCGGGACGTAACTTTGTTCGCCGGGACGTAACATCGTTCGCCGGGACGTAACTTCGTTCGCCGGGTCGTAACTTTGTTCGCCGGGACGTAACATCGTTCGCCGGGACGTAACTTCGTTCGCCGGGACGTAACTTTGTTCGCCGGGACGTAACATCGTTCGCCGGGACGTAACTTCGTTCGCCGGGACGTAACATCGTTCGCCGGGACGTAACATCGTTCGCCGGGACGTAACTTCGTTCGCCGGGACGTAACTTTGTTCGCCGGGACGTAACTTTGTTCGCCGGGACGTAACTTTGTTCGCCGGGACGTAACTTTGTTCGCCGGGACGTAACATCGTTCGCCGGGACGTAACTTCGTTCGCCGGGACGTAACTTTTTTCGCCGGGACGTAACATCGTTCGCCGTGACGTAACTTCGTTCGCCGGGACGTAACATCGTTCGCCGGGACGTAACATCGTTCGCCGGGACGTAACTTCGTTCGCCGGGACGTAACTTTGTTCGCCGGGACGTAACTTTGTTCGCCGGTACGTAACTTTATTCGCCGGGACGTATCTTCGTTCGCCGGGACGTAACTTCGTTCGCCGAGACGTAACATCGTTCGCCGAGACGTAACTTCGTTCGCCGGGACGTAACTTTGTTCGCCGGGACGTAACTTTGTTCGCCGGGACGTAACTTTGTTCGCCGGGACGTAACTTTGTTCGCCGGGACGTAACTTCGTTCGCCGGGTCGTAACTTTGTTCGCCGGGACGTAACATCGTACGCCGGACGTAACTTTGTTCGCCGGGACGTAATTTGTTCGCCGGGACGTAACTTTGTTCGCCGGGACGTAACTTCGTTCGCCGGGACGTAACTTCGTTCGCCGGGACGTAACATCGTTCGCCGGGACGTAACTTCGTTCGCCGGGACGTAACTTTGTTCGCCGGGACGTAACTTTGTTCGCCGGGACGTAACTTTGTTCGCCGGGACGTAACTTTGTTCGCAAAGACGTAACTTCGTTCGCCGGGTCGTAACTTTGTTCGCCTGGACGTAACATCGTTCGCCGGGACGTAACTTTGTTCGCCGGGACGTAACTTTGTTCGCCGGGACGTAACTTTGTTCGCCGGGACGTAACTTCGTTCGCCGGCTCGTAACTTTGTTCGCCGGGACGTAACTTTGTTCGCCGGGACGTAACTATATTCGCCGGGACGTAACTTCGTTCTTCGGCTCGTAACTTTGTTCGCCGGGACGTAACTTTGTTCGCCGGGACGTAACTTCGTTCGCCGGGACGTAACTTTGTTCGCCGGGACGTAACTTTGTTCGCCGGGACGTAACTTTGTTCGCCGGGACGTAACTTTGTGCGCAGGGACGTAACTTCGTTCGCCGGGTCGTAAGTTTGTTCGCCGGGACGTAACATCGTTCGCCGGGACGTAACTTCGTTCGCCGGGACGTAGCTTTGTTCGCCGGGACGTAACTCGTCCCGGACTACTTCGTTCGCCGGGACGTAACATCGTTCGCCGGGACGTAACATCGTTCGCCGGGACGTAACATCGTTCGCCGGGACGTACACGTTCGCCGGGACGTAACTTCGTTCGCCGGGACGTAGCTTTGTTCGCCGGGACGTAACATCGTTCGCCGGGACGTAACTTCGTTCAACGGGACGTAACATCGTTCGCCGGGACGTAACATCGTTCGCCGGGACGTAACTTCGTTCGCCGGGACGTAACATTGTTCGCCGGGACGTAACTTTGTTCGCCGGGACGTAACTTTGTTCGCCGGGACGTAACTTTGTTCGCCGGGACGTAACTTCGTTCGCCGGGACGTAACATCGTTCGCCGGGACGTAACTTCGTTCGCCGGGACGTAACATCGTTCGCCGGGACGTAACATCGTTCGCCGGGACGTAACTTTGTTCGCCGGGACGTAACTTTGTTCGCCGGGACGTAACTTCGTTCGCCGGATCGTAACTTTGTTCGCCGGGACGTAACTTTGTTCGCCGGGACGGAACTATGTTCGCCGACACGTAACTTCGTTCGCCGGGTCGTAACTTTGTTCGCCGGGACGTAACTTTGTTCGCCGGGACGTAACTTTGTTCGCCGGGACGTAACTTTGTTCGCAGGGACGTAACTTTTTTCGCCGGGACGTAACTTCGTTCGCCGGCTCGTAACTTTGTTCGCCGGGACGTAACTTTGTTCGCCGGGACGTAACTATGTTCGCCGGGACGTAACTTTGTTCGCCGGGACGTAACTTCGTTCGCCGGGACGTAACTTTGTTCGCCGGGACGTAACTTTGTTCGCCGGGACGTAACTTCGTTCGCCGGGTCGTAACTTTGTTCGCCGGGACGTAACATCGCTCGCCGGGACGTAACTTCGTTCGCCGGGACGTAACTTTGTTCGCCGGGACGTAACTTTGTTTGCCGGGACGTAACTTCGTTCGCGCCGGGTCGTAACTTTGTTCGCCGGGACGTAACATCGTTCGCCGGGACGTAACATCGTTCGCCGGACGTAACTTCGTCGCCGGGACGTAACATCGTTCGCCGGGACGTAACATCGTTCGCCGGGACGTAACTTCGTTCGCCGGGACGTAACTTTGTTCGCCGGGACGTAACTTTGGTCGCCGGGACGTAACTTCGTTCGCCGGCTCGTAACTTTGTTCGCCGGGACGTAACTTTGTTCGCCGGGACGTAACTATGTTCGCCGGGACGTAACTTTGTTCGCCGGGACGTAACTTCGTTCGCCGGGACGTAACTTTGTTCGCCGGGACGTAACTTTGTTCGCCGTGACGTAACTTTGTTCGCCGGGACGTAACTTTGTTTGCCGGGACGTAACTTCGTTCGCCGGGTCGTAACTTTGTTCGCCGGGACGTAACATCGTTCGCCGGGACGTAACTTCGTTCGCCGGGACGTAACTTTGTTCGCCGGGACGTAACTTTGTTCGCCGGGACGTAACTTTGTTCGCCGGGACGTAACTTCGTTCGCCGGGTCGTAACTTTGTTCGCCGGGACGTAACATCGTTCGCCGGGACGTAACATCGTTCGCCGGGACGTAACTTCGTTCGCCGGGACGTAACATCCTTCGCCGGGACGTAACATCGTTCGCCGGACGTAACTTCGTTTGCCGGGACGTAACTTTGTTCGCCGGGACGTAACTTTGTTCGCCGGGACGTAACTTTGTTCGCCGGGATGTAACTTCGTTCGCCGGGACGTAACTTCGTTCGCGGTACGTAACATCGTTCGCCGGGACGTAACATCGTTCGCCGGGACGTAACTTCGTTCGCCGGGTCGTAACTTTGTTCGCCGGGACCTAACATCGTTCGCCGGGACGTAACTTCGTTCGCCGGGACGTAACTTTGTTCGCCGGGACGTAACATCGTTCGCCGGGACGTAACTTCGTTCGCCGGGACGTAACATCATTCGCCGGGACGTAACTTCGTTCGCCGGGACGTAACTTTGTTCGCCGGGACGTAACTTTGTTCGCCGGGACGTAACTTCGTTCGCCGGCTCGTAACTTTGTTCGCCGGGACGTAACTTTGTTCGCCGGGACGTAACTATATTCGCCGGGACGTAACTTCGTTCGCCGGCTCGTAACTTTGTTCGCCGGGACGTAACTTTGTTCGCCGGGACGTAACTTTGTTTGCCGGGACGTAACTTTGTTCGCCGGGACGTAACTTCGTTCGCCGGGTCGTAACTTTGGTTCGCCGGGACGTAACATCGTTCGCCAGGACGTAACTTTGTTCGCCGGGACGTAACTTTGTTCGCCGGGACGTAACTTTGTTCGCCGGGACGTAACTTCGTTCGCCGGGACGTAACTTCGTTCGCCGGGACGTAACATCGTTCGCCGGGACGTAACTTCGTTCGCCGGGACGTAACTTTGTTCGCCGGGACGTAACTTTGTTCGCCGGGACGTAACTTTGTTCGCCGGGACGTAACTTTGTTCGCCGGGACGTAACTTCGTTCGCCGGGTCGTAACTATGTTCGCCTGGACGTAACATCGTTCGCCGGGACGTAACTTGTTTGCCGGGACGTAACTTTGTTCGCCGGGACGTAACATCGTTCGCCGGGACGTAACTTCGTTCGCCGGGACGTAACATCGTTCGCCGGGACGTAACATCGTTCGCCGGGACGTAACTTCGTTCGCCGGGACGTAACATCGTTCGCCGGCTCGTAACTTTGTTCGCCGGGACGTAACTTTGTTCGCCGGGACGTAACTTTGTTCGCCGGGACGTAACTTTGTTCGCCGGGACGTAACTTCGTTCGCCGGGTCGTAACTTTGTTCGCCGGGACGTAACATCGTTCGCCGGGACGTAACTTCGTTCGCCGGGACGTAACTTTGTTCGCCGGGACGTACATCTTTCGCCGGGACGTAACTTCGTTCGCCGGGACGTAACATCATTCGCCGGGACGTAACTTCGTTCGCCGGGACGTAACTTTGTTCGCCGGGACGTAACTTTGTTCGCCGGGACGTAACTTTGTTCGCCGGGACGTAACTTTGTTCGCCGGGACGTAACTTGTTCGCCGGGACGTAACTTCGTTCGCCGGGTCGTAACTTTGTTCGCCGGGACGTAACATCGTTCGCCGGGACGTAACTTTGTTCGCCGGGACGTAACTTTGTTCGCCGGGACGTAACTTTGTTCGTCGGGACGTAACTTCGTTCGCCGGGACGTAACTTCGTTCGCCGGACGTAACATCGTTCGCCGGGACGTAACTTCGTTCGCCGGGACGTAACATCGTTCGCCGGGACGTAACTTTGTTCGCCGGGACGTAACTTCGTTCGCCGGGTCGTAACTTTGTTCGCCGGGACGTAACATCGTTCGCCGGGACGTAACTTTGTTCGCCGGGACGTAACATTGTTCGCCGGGACGTAACTTTGTTCGCCGGGACGTAACTTCGTTCGCCGGCTCGTTACTTTGTTCGCCGGGACGTAACTTTGTTCGCCGGGACGTAACTATGTTCGCCGGGATGTAACTTCGTTCGCCGGCTCGTAACTTTGTTCGCTGGGACGTAACTTTGTTCGCCGGGACGTAACTATGTTCGCCGGGACGTAACTTTGTTCGCCGGGACGTAACTTCGTTCGCCGGGACGTAACTTTGTTCGCCGGGCCGTAACTTTGTTCGCCGGGACGTAACTTTGTTCGCCGGGACGTAACTTTGTTCGCCGGGACGTAACTTCGTTCGCCGGGTCGTAACTTTGTTCGCCGGGACGTAACATCGTTCGCCGGGACGTAAAATCGTTCGCCGGGACGTAACTTTGTTCGCCGGGACGTAACATCGTTCGCCGGGACGTAACTTCGTTCGCCGGGTCGTAACTTTGTTCGCCGGGACGTAACATCGTTCGCCGGGACGTAACTTCGTTCGCCGGGACGTAACTTTGTTCGCCGGGAAGTAACATCGTTCGCCGGGACGTAACTTCGTTCGCCGGGACGTAACATCGTTCGCCGGGACGTAACATCGTTCGCCGGGACGTAACTTCGTTCGCCGGGACGTAACTTTGTTCGCCGGGACGTAACTTTGTTCGCCGGGACGTAACTTTGTTCGCCGGGACGTAACTTTGTTCGCCGGGACGTAACATCGTTCGCCGGGACGTAACTTCGTTCGCCGGGACGTAACTTTGTTCGCCGGGACGTAACTTTGTTCACCGGGACGTAACTTTGTTCGCCGGGACGTAACTTCGTTCGCCGGGTCGTAACTTTGTTCGCCGGGACGTAACATCGTTCGCCGGGACGTAACTTTGTTCGTCGGGACGTAACTTTGTTCGCCGGGACGTAACTTTGTTCGCCGGGACGTAACATCGTTCGCCGGGACGTAACTTCGTTCGCCGGGACGTAACTTTGTTCGCCGGGACGTAACTTTGTTCGCCGGGACGTAACATTGTTCGCCGGGACGTAACTTTGTTCGCCGGGACGTAACTTCGTTCGCCGGCTCGTTACTTTGTTCGCCGGGACGTAACTTTGTTCGCCGGGACGTAACTTTGTTCGCCGGGACGTAACATTGTTCGCCGGGACGTAACTTTGTTCGCCGGGACGTAACTTCGTTCGCCGGCTCGTTACTTTGTTCGCCGGGTCGTAACTTTGTTCGCCGGGGACGTAACATCGTTCGCCAGGACGTAACTTTGTTCGCCGGGACGTAACTTTGTTCGCCGGGACGTAACTTTGTTCGCCGGGACGTAACTTCGTTCGCCGGGACGTAACTTCGTTCGCCGGGACGTAACATCGTTCGCCGGACGTAACTTCGTTCGCCGGGACGTAACTTTGTTCGCCGGGACGTAACTTTGTTCGCCGGGACGTAACTTTGTTCGCCGGGACGTAACTTTGTTCGCCGGGACGTAACTTCGTTCGCCGGGTCGTAACTATGTTCGCCTGGACGTAACATCGTTCGCTGGGACGTAACTTTGTTCGCCGGGACGTAACTTTGTTCGCCGGGACGTAACATCGTTCGCCGGGACGTAACTTCGTTCGCCGGGACGTAACATCGTTCGCCGGGACGTAACATCGTTCGCCGGGACGTAACTTCGTTCGCCGGGACGTAACATCGTTCGCCGGCTCGTAACTTTGTTCGCCGGGACGTAACTTTGTTCGCCGGGACGTAACTTTGTTCGCCGGGACGTAACTTTGTTCGCCGGGACGTAACTTCGTTCGCCGGGTCGTAACTTTGTTCGCCGGGACGTAACATCGTTCGCCGGGACGTAACTTCGTTCGCCGGGACGTAACTTTGTTCGCCGGGACGTAACATCTTTCGCCGGGACGTAACTTCGTTCGCCGGGACGTAACATCATACGCCGGGACGTAACTTCGTTCGCCGGGACGTAACTTTGTTCGCCGGGACGTAACTTTGTTCGCCGGGACGTAACTTTGTTCGCCGGGACGTAACTTTGTTCGCCGGGACGTAACTTCGTTCGCCGGGTCGTAACTTTGTTCGCCGGGACGTAACATCGTTCGCCGGGACGTAACTTTGTTCGCCGGGACGTAACTTTGTTCGCCGGACGTAACTTTGTTCGCCGGGACGTAACTTCGTTCGCCGGGACGTAACTTCGTTCGCCGGGACGTAACATCGTTCGCCGGGACGTAACTTCGTTTCGCCGGGACGTAACATCGTTCGCCGGGACGTAACTTTGTTCGCCGGGACGTAACTTCGTTCGCCGGGTCGTAACTTTGTTCGCCGGGACGTAACATCGTTCGCCGGGACGTAACTTTGTTCGCCGGGACGTAACATTGTTCGCCGGGACGTAACTTTGTTCGCCGGGACGTAACTTCGTTCGCCGGCTCGTTACTTTGTTCGCCGGGACGTAACTTTGTTCGCCGGGACGTAACTATGTTCGCCGGGATGTAACTTCGTTCGCCGGCTCGTAACTTTGTTCGCTGGGACGTAACTTTGTTCGCCGGGACGTAACTATGTTCGCCGGGACGTAACTTTGTTCGCCGGGACGTAACTTCGTTCGCCGGGACGTAACTTTGTTCGCCGGGCCGTAACTTTGTTCGCCGGGACGTAACTTTGTTCGCCGGGACGTAACTTTGTTCGCCGGGACGTAACTTCGTTCGCCGGGTCGTAACTTTGTTCGCCGGGAAGTAACATCGTTCGCCGGGACGTAAAATCGTTCGCCGGGACGTAACTTTGTTCGCCGGGACGTAACATCGTTCGCCGGGACGTAACTTCGTTCGCCGGGTCGTAACTTTGTTCGCCGGGACGTAACATCGTTCGCCGGGACGTAACTTCGTTCGCCGGGACGTAACTTTGTTCGCCGGGACGTAACATCGTTCGCCGGGACGTAACTTCGTTCGCCGGGACGTAACATCGTTCGCCGGGACGTAACATCGTTCGCCGGGACGTAACTTCGTTCGCCGGGACGTAACTTTGTTCGCCGGGACGTAACTTTGTTCGCCGGGACGTAACTTTGTTCGCCGGGACGTAACTTTGTTCGCCGGGACGTAACATCGTTCGCCGGGACGTAACTTCGTTCGCCGGGACGTAACTTTTTTCGCCGGGACGTAACATCGTTCGCCGGGACGTAACTTCGTTCGCCGGGACGTAACATCGTTCGCCGGGACGTAACATCGTTCGCCGGGACGTAACTTCGTTCTCCGGGACGTAACTTTGTTCGCCGGGACGTAACTTTGTTCGCCGGTACGTAACTTTATTCGCCGGGACGTATCTTCGTTCGCCGGGACGTAACTTCGTTCGCCGAGACGTAACATCGTTCGCCGAGACGTAACTTCGTTCGCCGGGACGTAACTTTGTTCGCCGGGACGTAACTTTGTTCGCCGGGACATAACTTTGTTCGCCGGGACGTAACTTTGTTCGCCGGGACGTAACTTCGTTCGCCGGGTCGTAACTTTGTTCGCCGGGACGTAACATCGTTCGCCGGGACGTAACTTTGTTCGCCGGGACGTAATTTGTTCGCCGGGACGTAACTTTGTTCGCCGGGACGTAACTTCGTTCGCCGGGACGTAACTTCGTTCGCCGGGACGTAACATCGTTCGCCGGGACGTAACTTCGTTCGCCGGGACGTAACTTTGTTCGCCGGGACGTAACTTTGTTCGCCGGGACGTAACTTTGTTCGCCGGGACGTAACTTTGTTCGCAAAGACGTAACTTCGTTCGCCGGGTCGTAACTTTGTTCGCCTGGACGTAACATCGTTCGCCGGGACGTAACTTTGTTCGCCGGGACGTAACTTTGTTCGCCGGGACGTAACTTTGTTCGCCGGGACGTAACTTCGTTCGCCGGCTCGTAACTTTGTTCGCCGGACGTAACTTTGTTCGCCGGGACGTAACTATATTCGCCGGGACGTAACTTCGTTCGCCGGCTCGTAACTTTGTTCGCCGGGACGTAACTTTGTTCGCCGGGACGTAACTTCGTTCGCCGGGACGTAACTTTGTTCGCCGGGGACGTAACTTTGTTCGCCGGGACGTAACTTTGTTCGCCGGGACGTAACTTTGTGCGCAGGGACGTAACTTCGTTCGCCGGGTCGTTAACGTTGTTCGCCGGGACGTAACATCGTTCGCCGGGACGTAACTTCGTTCGCCGGGACGTAGCTTTGTTCGCCGGGACGTAACATCGTTCTCCGGGACGTAACTTCGTTCGCCGGGGACGTAACATCGTTCGCCGGGACGTAACATCGTTCGCCGGGACGTAACATCGTTCGCCGGGACGTAACTTCGTTCGCCGGGACGTAGCTTTGTTCGCCGGGACGTAACATCGTTCGCCGGGACGTAACTTCGTTCAACGGGACGTAACATCGTTCGCCGGGACGTAACATCGTTCGCCGGGACGTAACTTCGTTCGCCGGGACGTAACATTGTTCGCCGGGACGTAACTTAGTTCGCCGGGACGTAACTTTGTTCGCCGGGACGTAACTTTGTTCGCGCGGGACGTAACTTCGTTCGCCGGGACGTAACATCGTTCGCCGGGACGTAACTTCGTTCGCCGGGACGTAACATCGTTCGCCGGGACGTAACATCGTTCGCCGGGACGTAACTTTGTTCGCCGGGATGTAACTTTGTTCGCCGGGACGTAACTTCGTTCGCCGGATCGTAACTTTGTTCGCCGGGACGTAACTTTGTTCGCCGGGACGGAACTATGTTCGCCGGGACGTAACTTCGTTCGCCGGGTCGTAACTTTGTTCGCCGGGAAGTAACTTTGTTCGCCGGACGTAACTTTGTTCGCCGGGACGTAACTTTGTTCGCCGGGAAGTAACTTTTTTTCGCCGGGACGTAACTTCGTTCGCCGGCTCGTAACTTTGTTCGCCGGGACGTAACTTTGTTCGCCGGGACGTAACTATGTTCGCCGGGACGTAACTTTGTTCGCCGGGACGTAACTTCGTTCGCCGGGACGTAACTTTGTTCGCCGGGACGTAACTTTGTTCGCCGGACGTACTTCGTTCGCCGGGTCGTAACTTTGTTCGCCGGGACTAACATCGTTCGCCGGGACGTAACTTCGTTCGCCGGGACGTAACATTGTTCGCCGGGACGTAACTTTGTTTGCCGGGACGTAACTTCGTTCGCCGGGTCGTAACTTTGTTCGCCGGGACGTAACATCGTTCGCCGGGACGTAACATCGTTCGCCGGGACGTAACTTCGTTCGCCGGGACGTAACATCGTTCGCCGGGACGTAACATCGTTCGCCGGACGTAACTTCGTTCGCGGGACGTAACTTTGTTCGCCGGGACGTAACTTTGGTCGCCGGGACGTAACTTTGTTCGCCGGGACGTAACATCGTTCGCCGGGACGTAACTTCGTTCGCCGGGACGTAACATCGTTCGCCGGGACGTAACTTCGTTCCCCGGACGTAACTTTGTTCGCCGGGACGTAACTTTGTTCGCCGGGACGTAACTTTGTTCGCCGGGACGTAACTATGTTCGCCGGGATGTAACTTCGTTCGCCGGCTCGTAACTTTGTTCGCCGGGACTTAACTTTGTTCGCCGGGACGTAACTATGTTCGCCGGGACGTAACTTTGTTCGCCGGGACGTAACTTCGTTCGCCGGGACGTAACTTTGTTCGCCGGGACGTAACTTTGTTCGCCGGGACGTAACTTTGTTCGCCGGGACGTAACTTCGTTCGCCGGGACGTAACTTCGTTCGCCGGGTCGTAACTTTGTTTGCCGGGACGTAACATTGTTCACCGGGACGTATCTTCGTTCGCCGGGACGTAACTTTGTTCGCCGGGACGTAACAATCGTTCGCCGGGACGTAACTTCGTTCGCCGGGCCGTAACATCGTTCGCCGGGACGTAACATCATTCGCCGGGACGTAACTTCGTTCGCCGGGACGTAACTTTGTTCGCCGGGACGTAACTTTGTTCGCCGGGACGTAACTTTGTTCGCCGGGACGTAACTTCGTTCGCCGGGACAAACGTCGTTCGCCGGGACGTAACATCGTTCGCCGAGACGTAACTTCGTTCGCCGGGACGTAACTTTGTTCGCCGGGACGTAACTTTGTTCGCCGGGACGTAACTTTGTTCGCCGGGACGTAACTTTGTTCGCCGGGACGTAACTTCGTTCGCCGGGTCGTAACTTTGTCTCGCCGGGACGTAACATCGTTCGCCGGGACGTAACTTTGTTCGCCGGGACGTAACTTTGTTCGCCGGGACGTAACTTTGTTCGCCGGGACGTAACTTCGTTCGCCGGGACGTAACTTCGTTCGCCGGGACGTAACATCGTTCGCCGGGACGTAACTTCGTTCGCCGGGACGTAACTTTGTTCGCCGGGACGTAACTTTGTTCGCCGGGACGTAACTTCGTTCGCCGGGTCGTAACTTTGTTCGCCGGGACGTAACTTCGTTCGCCGGGTCGTAACTTTGTTCGCCTGGACGTAACATCGTTCGCCGGGACGTAACTTTGTTCGCCGGGACGTAACTTTGTTCGCCGGGACGTAACTTTGATTGCCGGGACGTAACTTCGTTCGCCGGCTCGTAACTTTGTTCGCCGGGACGTAACTTTGTTCGCCGGGACGTAACTATGTTCGCCGGGACGTAACTTCTTACGCCGGCTCGTAACTTTGTTCGCCGGGACGTAACTTTGTTCGCCGGGACGTAACATCGTTCGCCGGTACGTAACTTTGTTCGCGGGACGTAACTTTGTTCGCCGGGACGTAACTTTGTTCGCCGGGACGTAACTTTGTTCGCCGGGACGTAACTTCGTTCGCCGGGTCGTAACTTTGTTCGCCGGGACGTAACATCGTTCGCCGGGACGTAACTTCGTTCGCCGGGACGTAACTTTGTTCGCCGGGACGTAACATCGTTCGCCGGGACGTAACTTCGTACCCCGGGACGTAACATCGTTCGCCGGGACGTAACATCGTTCGCCGGGACGTAACTTCGTTCGCCGGGACGTAACTTTGTTCGCCGGGACGTAACTTTGTTCGCCGGGACGTAACTTTGTTCGCCGGGACGTAACTTCGTTCGCCGGCTCGTAACTTTGTTCGCCGGGACGTAACTTTGTTCGCCGGGACGTAACTATGTTCGCCGGGACGTAACTTTGTTCGCCGGGACGTAACTTCGTTCGCCGGGACGTAACTTTGTTCGCCGGGACGTAACTTTGTTCGCCGTGACGTAACTTTGTTCGCCGGGACGTAACTTTGTTTGCCGGGACGTAACTTCGTTCGCCGGGTCGTAACTTTGTTCGCCGGGACGTAACATCGTTCGCCGGACGTAACATCGTTCGCCGGGACGTAACTTCGTTCGCCGGGACGTAACTTTGTTCGCCGGGACGTAACATTGTTCGCCGGGACGTAACTTTGTTCGCCGGGACGTAACTTCGTTCGCCGGCTCGTAACTTTGTTCGCCGGGGACGTAACTTTGTTCGCCGGGACGTAACTATGTTCGCCGGGACGTAACTTTGTTCGCCGGGACGTAACTTTGTTCGCCGGGACGTAACATCGTTCGCCGGGACGTAACTTCGTTCGCCGGGACGTAACTTTGTTCGCCGGGACGTAACATCGTTCGCCGGGACGTAACTTCGTTCGCCGGGACGTAACTTTGTTCGCCGGGACGTAACATCGTTCGCCGGGACGTAACTTCGTTCGCCGGGACGTAACATCGTTCGCCGGGACGTAACATCGTTCGCCGGGACGTAACTTCGTTCGCCGGGACGTAACTTTGTTCGCCGGGACGTAACTTTGTTCGCCGGGACGTAACTTTGTTCGCCGGGACGTAACTTTGTTCGCCGGGACGTAACATCGTTCGCCGGGACGTAACTTCGTTCGCCGGGACGTAACTTTGTTCGCCGGGACGTAACTTTGTTCACCGGGACGTAACTTTGTTCGCCGGGACGTAACTTCGTTCGCCGGGTCGTAACTTTGTTCGCCGGGACGTAACATCGTTCGCCGGGACGTAACTTTGTTCGTCGGGACGTAACTTTGTTCGCCGGGACGTAACTTTGTTCGCCGGGACGTAACATCGTTCGCCGGGACGTAACTTCGTTCGCCGGGACGTAACTTTGTTCGCCGGGACGTAACTTTGTTCGCCGGGACGTAACATTGTTCGCCGGGACGTAACTTTGTTCGCCGGGACGTAACTTCGTTCGCCGGGCTCGTTACTTTGTTCGCCGGGACGTAACTTTGTTCGCCGGGACGTAACTTTGTTCGCCGGGACGTAACATTGTTCGCCGGGACGTAACTTTGTTCGCCGGGACGTAACTTCGTTCGCCGGCTCGTTACTTTGTTCGCCGGGTCGTAACTTTGTTCGCCGGGACGTAACATCGTTCGCCAGGACGTAACTTTGTTCGCCGGGACGTAACTTTGTTCGCCGGGACGTAACTTTGTTCGCCGGGACGTAACTTCGTTCGCCGGGACGTAACTTCGTTCGCCGGGACGTAACATCGTTCGCCGGGGACGTAACTTCGTTCGCCGGGACGTAACTTTGTTCGCCGGGACGTAACTTTGTTCGCCGGGACGTGACTTTGTTCGCCGGGACGTAACTTTGTTCGCCGG
This sequence comes from Gryllus longicercus, assembly GCA_038098605.1. Classification (NCBI taxonomy): domain Eukaryota; kingdom Metazoa; phylum Arthropoda; class Insecta; order Orthoptera; family Gryllidae; genus Gryllus; species Gryllus longicercus. The sequence goes on from JAZDUA010001534.1 coordinate 52,712, forward strand.
GACGTAACTTCGTTCGCCGGGTCGTAACTATGTTCGCCTGGACGTAACATCGTTCGCCGGGACGTAACTTTGTTCGCCGGGACGTTACTTTGTTCGCCGGGACGTAACATCGTTCGCCGGGACGTAACTTCGTTCGCCGGGACGTAACATCGTTCGCCGGGACGTAACATCGTTCGCCGGGACGTAACTTCGTTCGCCGGGACGTAACATCGTTCGCCGGCTCGTAACTTTGTTCGCCGGACGTAACTTTGTTCGCCGGGACGTAACTTTGTTCGCCGGGACGTAACTTTGTTCGCCGGGACGTAACTTCGTTCGCCGGGTCGTAACTTTGTTCGCCGGGACGTAACATCGTTCGCCGGGGACGTAACTTCGTTCGCCGGGACGTAACTTTGTTCGCCGGGACGTAACATCTTTCGCCGGGACGTAACTTCGTTCGCCGGGACGTAACATCATTCGCCGGGACGTAACTTCGTTCGCCGGGACGTAACTTTGTTCGCCGGGACGTAACTTTGTTCGCCGGGACGTAACTTTGTTCGCCGGGACGTAACTTTGTTCGCCGGGACGTAACTTCGTTCGCCGGGTCGTAACTTTGTTCGCCGGGACGTAACATCGTTCGCCGGGACGTAACTTTGTTCGCCGGGACGTAACTTTGTTCGCCGGGACGTAACTTTGTTCGCCGGGACGTAACTTCGTTCGCCGGGACGTAACTTCGTTCGCCGGGACGTAACATCGTTCGCCGGGACGTAACTTCGTTCGCCGGGACGTAACATCGTTCGCCGGGACGTAACTTTGTTCGCCGGGACGTAACTTCGTTCGCCGGGTCGTAACTTTGTTCGCCGGGACGTAACATCGTTCGCCGGGACGTAACTTTGTTCGCCGGGACGTAACATTGTTCGCCGGGACGTAACTTTGTTCGCCGGGACGTAACTTCGTTCGCCGGCTCGTTACTTTGTTCGCCGGGACGTAACTTTGTTCGCCGGGACGTAACTATGTTCGCCGGGATGTAACTTCGTTCGCCGGCTCGTAACTTTGTTCGCTGGGACGTAACTTTGTTCGCCGGGACGTAACTATGTTCGCCGGGACGTAACTTTGTTCGCCGGGACGTAACTTCGTTCGCCGGGACGTAACTTTGTTCGCCGGGCCGTAACTTTGTTCGCCGGGACGTAACTTTGTTCGCCGGGACGTAACTTTGTTCGCCGGGACGTAACTTCGTTCGCCGGGTCGTAACTTTGTTCGCCGGGAAGTAACATCGTTCGCCGGGACGTAAAATCGTTCGCCGGGACGTAACTTTGTTCGCCGGGACGTAACATCGTTCGCCGGACGTAACTTCGTTCGCCGGGTCGTAACTTTGTTCGCCGGGACGTAACATCGTTCGCCGGGACGTAACTTCGTTCGCCGGGACGTAACTTTGTTCGCCGGGACGTAACATCGTTCGCCGGGACGTAACTTCGTTCGCCGGGACGTAACATCGTTCGCCGGGACGTAACATCGTTCGCCGGGACGTAACTTCGTTCGCCGGGACGTAACTTTGTTCGCCGGGACGTAACTTTGTTCGCCGGGACGTAACTTTGTTCGCCGGGACGTAACTTTGTTCGCCGGGACGTAACATCGTTCGCCGGGACGTAACTTCGTTCGCCGGGACGTAACTTTTTTCGCCGGGACGTAACATCGTTCGCCGGGACGTAACTTCGTTCGCCGGGACGTAACATCGTTCGCCGGGACGTAACATCGTTCGCCGGGACGTAACTTCGTTCTCCGGGACGTAACTTTGTTCGCCGGGACGTAACTTTGTTCGCCGGTACGTAACTTTATTCGCCGGACGTATCTTCGTTCGCCGGGACGTAACTTCGTTCGCCGAGACGTAACATCGTCGCCGAGACGACTCGTCGCCGGACGTAACTTCGTTCGCCGGGACGTAACTTTGTTCGCCGGGACGTAACTTTGTTCGCCGGGACGTAACTTTGTTCGCCGGACGTACTTTGTCGCCGGGACGTAACTTCGTTCGCCGGGTCGTAACTTTGTTCGCCGGGACGTAACATCGTTCGCCGGGACGTAACTTTGTTCGCCGGGACGTAATTTGTTCGCCGGGACGTAACTTTGTTCGCCGGGACGTAACTTCGTTCGCCGGGACGTAACTTCGTTCGCCGGGACGTAACATCGTTCGCCGGGACGTAACTTCGTTCGCCGGGACGTAACTTTGTTCGCCGGGACGTAACTTTGTTCGCCGGGACGTAACTTTGTTCGCCGGGACGTAACTTTGTTCGCAAAGACGTAACTTCGTTCGCCGGGTCGTAACTTTGTTCGCCTGGACGTAACATCGTTCGCCGGGACGTAACTTTGTTCGCCGGGACGTAACTTTGTTCGCCGGGACGTAACTTTGTTCGCCGGGACGTAACTTCGTTCGCCGGCTCGTAACTTTGTTCGCCGGGACGTAACTTTGTTCGCCGGGACGTAACTATATTCGCCGGGACGTAACTTCGTTCGCCGGCTCGTAACTTTGTTCGCCGGGACGTAACTTTGTTCGCCGGGACGTAACTTCGTTCGCCGGGACGTAACTTTGTTCGCCGGGACGTAACTTTGTTCGCCGGGACGTAACTTCGTTCGCCGGGTCGTAACTTTGTTCGCCGGGACGTAACATCGTTCGCCGGGACGTAACTTTGTTCGCCGGGACGTAACTTTGTTCGCCGGGACGTAACTTTGTTCGCAAAGACGTAACTTCGTTCGCCGGGTCGTAACTTTGTTCGCCTGGACGTAACATCGTTCGCCGGGACGTAACTTTGTTCGCCGGGACGTAACTTTGTTCGCCGGGACGTAACTTTGTTCGCCGGGACGTAACTTCGTTCGCCGGCTCGTAACTTTGTTCGCCGGGACGTAACTTTGTTCGCCGGGACGTAACTATATTCGCCGGGACGTAACTTCGTTCGCCGGCTCGTAACTTTGTTCGCCGGGACGTAACTTTGTTCGCCGGGACGTATCTTCGTTCGCCGGGACGTAACTTCGTTCGCCGAGACGTAACATCGTTCGCCGAGACGTAACTTCGTTCGCCGGGACGTAACTTTGTTCGCCGGGACGTAACTTTGTTCGCCGGGACGTAACTTTGTTCGCCGGGACGTAACTTTGTTCGCCGGGACGTAACTTCGTTCGCCGGGTCCGTAACTTTGTTCGCCGGGACGTAACATCGTTCGCCGGGACGTAACTTTGTTCGCCGGGACGTAATTTGTTCGCCGGGACGTAACTTTGTTCGCCGGGACGTAACTTCGTTCGCCGGGACGTAACTTCGTTCGCCGGGACGTAACATCGTTCGCCGGGACGTAACTTCGTTCGCCGGGACGTAACTTTGTTCGCCGGGACGTAACTTTGTTCGCCGGGACGTAACTTTGTTCGCCGGGACGTAACTTTGTTCGCAAAGACGTAACTTCGTTCGCCGGGTCGTAACTTTGTTCGCCTGGACGTAACATCGTTCGCCGGGACGTAACTTTGTTCGCCGGGACGTAACTTTGTTCGCCGGGACGTAACTTCGTTCGCCGGGACGTAACTTCGTTCGCCGGGTCGTAACTTTGTTTGCCGGGACGTAACATTGTTCACCGGGACGTATCTTCGTTCGCCGGGACGTAACTTTGTTCGCCGGGACGTAACATCGTTCGCCGGGACGTAACTTCGTTCGCCGGGCCGTAACATCGTTCGCCGGGGACGTAACATCATTCGCCGGACGTAACTTCGTTCGCCCGGGACGTAACTTTGTTCGCCGGGACGTAACTTTGTTCGCCGGACGTAACTTTGTTCGCCGGGACGTAACTTCGTTCGCCGGGACAAACGTCGTTCGCCGGGACGTAACATCGTTCGCCGAGACGTAACTTCGTTCGCCGGGACGTAACTTTGTTCGCCGGGACGTAACTTTGTTCGCCGGGACGTAACTTTGTTCGCCGGGACGTAACTTTGTTCGCCGGGACGTAACTTCGTTCGCCGGGTCGTAACTTTGTTCGCCGGGACGTAACATCGTTCGCCGGGACGTAACTTTGTTCGCCGGGACGTAACTTTGT
>JAZDUA010000809.1:0-122500 GCA_038098605.1 Gryllus longicercus
CCGCGTCTATTACGTGCTACTTGACATAATGTATTTTTGCAAAGTCTCTCTTCAAATATTAACAATATTTATATCATTGTATTCCTCTCTTTGAGACCTTATAATGCCGCTGAAAAAAATATATACTTCCAATTAAAAAAATAAAGTTGCGTCAATATCTTCGCAATTAAAATGGTACATCACGAAACGATATGTGTTATTTCCCCATCATCTGCTACAAATTGGCGCAAACTGTATTCCGATACCTCAAACCGTTTCGGAGATATTTGCTGTGGCCAACTTAGGTGCCTCACCCTGTATAGATAATCGATCAATTTCGACCAAATTTATGCTTACAGATTAAAATATTATGATATATCTCGTCACCAATGGCAAAAAGACTACTCACAGTTCATCCTCGAACTGAATTATCGAAGGGACAGGAAGGGCCCAATTATTGGGTTAGCGACTTCAAGTCAATCAGTCCCCTCACGACACGATTTTTGGGACCTTTTTAAAAAAATTCATTTACTTTAGATCGCTTTCCAATAGCTTGGTCATTAGAGACCATAGAAACCATTGAAAAACGTTTAACAGATTTTTTATTTCACAATTAGAATTACACAATTTTAGTTTTGTATATTTGTTGCGCTGAAAAGACCAAATAACGACCCTCAAAATAAAAGAAGGAATAAACGTTACAACAGCTCATACATTCTCGCATTATATCTCACTTTTCAATTGTCAAAAAAGTAGAAAGTTTAACAAAAATAGCGCCTGCTCTATTTTTTAGCATTCTTTATACCTTTTCGAGGAAAAAACTTAGGGGCCATTTGTCAGATTATTTATTATTAATAACATTAACACCAACTAGAAATTGCGCGTAAACTACTCGTTTCATCAAAAAAACATGTACTTTGCTTTATTTAATGTTCTACATTTTTAGAACAGATCGTACTTTAAGAAAAATCTCTTTCATAAATATTGTACTTTTGCAATGTTAATTGTTTACAATTTTCAAAAAGACAGAGTGATAGACAAATGTGGACCAGCACCAGTATTTTACAACTCTTTGCTACATAGGAAGAAAAAACTTAAAGAAAGCATTTGAAGATGTTTTTGAAAAAATAATTGTTTAAAAATATCCAGTATTACACGCAAAAACGATTCATATTTTTGAAAAAGTGTAGTACATTACCTTATTTTCAGATATGTTTTTGAATCACAGAAGGCATTTAGAAAAAATCTACATCTTCAATAATGTAATTGAAGGAAAAGTCAGGAAAATGTTGAACTTTCGCAATTTTCGCCATCCTACAAAATTTTACCAAACACGTGACACTCACATTTTTAAGCGTCCTTTCGCTATCAGAGGGCAAATTTTAATAAAACAATTGGATCTATTTTACTACGAATGAATCAATGTTTAACCACTTTTCCGACACTAGGGTCCCACGTTATGAATTTTTCTGTCGAACGATTTCACCATTTTTGTAGAAGTATTACAATACCTTCTCTTTTCTACGTACGTAGAAAGAATAGAAAGTAAAAAACAAGGATGGTAATGATTTATCACTTTGTAGGTGAAAATCTCTCTCCGTTCGTTAGAATGGTGGCCGATCTAACTTTCTTGTGTGACAACATATCGGATTCTCGAGCATTTTTGCCTACAAGCCTCTTAATACCTTTATATGACTACGATGCTAATAAACCAACGCTTGAGACAACAATGGATACATATCTGTAAGCTTTTTTCGTGTAATATGTGGTTCCCATCTGAAGTCAGTGAACGAATGTGCGCATTTCCCTGTAATATAACGAATTACTTCTTTGCAAAAATCTCCATTAGTGTAACAGTGTTAATATAGAGCGTTGATTCTGATGTCATATTGAGCTATCTTAGCTAACGAAACCTTAAGATAAACAATAAAAATAAACACTGTCATAAAAGAGACAATTCAGTTACAATCTTACAATAATCCACGTAGTCGCATTTTATGAACTGAAGATAGGCTCAGAACTGTAAAAAAAAACTCATGGGAAAGCTCTTACCGGAAGTAGTACTGTAAGCCTCGAATGCCCGGTGCCGAGGGAGTGAGCGAGATCCGACAGCTCGGAACGTAAATGCGAAGCACAATGAGACGAGTACGCAGGCTGGTCGTCGGATCAGCTGCGCCCGGAGACCGGCCAATCCTATTAAAGAGAAGGTCAAATAAATAATGTACTAACAGATACACATTCAAGTTACTTGGGTACCGGTGTTCAAAAAATATTGGACACCCCTCTGGGAAACTATTTCTGTAGGTTCATCAAAAAGGCACTAATTATAACTAAACAACTATTTCAACATATTATGAAATTGATTAGAGAGTTGACGTATGTCATCGCACGCCCATCACAATTGTCGCATGACCGCCAGAGGGTACAGACCAAAGAATAGCGTTATGTACGAACGTCAAGAAAACTTGAAAAATCGGGCAGATGAATTTGAATCATTACCCAGAAACAGTTTAAGAAACTTTGGATACAAGGAAAGCCAGCATGAAGACACGGATGACAACGCAAATGCAGATGGCTCAGTCCTTTAGAGTTGTCTTAAGCAAATCTAGCATTCATAGGAGTCATCGTGTACGAAGAAAAGCGCAGGGTAAAGAGAGCGTAATATTGTAAAGTTGACTTCGTAAAGGAACATGCATAGGTTTTCGTGCGAGGAAATGGTGGCTGATAAACCTATTAACATCACGGAGGTTTAACCAGACAGTAGATAAAACTACTAGATAGATCTACAGACAAATTTGGTTTGAAAAATGTGTGGACTCGGGATGGACAAATAATTGTTAAGAAAAATAATTTATTCGGTGGTGGCAACAGAATCGTCCAGACTTTCTTGTACTAATCTGTTCAGTATAGGCAGGATTTTCGTTTGAATTGGTGTCGGTGCCTAGGGAGGCTATACGGGAAGGCGGAGCTGGCAAAAGAGGGGGAGGCGAGATGGAGGCGGAGGCGAAGGCGGTGGTGAAGGCACAGATGAAAGCTTAGGCGGAAGCGGAGGTGGAGTGGAGAAAGCGGAGGCCAAGACGAATGCGGAGGCCAAGACGAATGCGGAGAACAAGACGAAGGCGAAGCGGAGGTGGAGGACAGAGGCAGAGAGGTCACCCGGAGGAGGAGGCGGACGTGGAGGCCCAGGTAGTGGTGGAATGGAGAGGGAGGGGGAGGGGGAGGGGAGAGAGGGGAGAGAGAGGGGGAGGGAGAGAGGGAGAGAGAGGGGGAGGGAGAGAGGGAGAGAGCGGGGGAAGGGAGAGGGAGAGAGGGGGAGAGGGGGCAGGGAGAGAGGGAGAGAGAGGGGGAGGGAGAGAGGGAGGGAGAGAGGGAGAGAGGGAGGGAGAGAGGGAGAGACGGAGGGAGAGAGGGAGGGAGAGGGGGGAGAGGGAGGGGGAGAGCGAAGGGAAGAGAGAAGGGAAGAGAGAAGGGAAGAGAGAAGGGAAGAGAGAGGGGAAGAGAGATGGGAAGAGAGAGTGCGAAGGCGAAGGCGAAGGCGAAGGCGAAGGCGAAGACGAAGGCGAAGACGAAGACGAAGACGAAGACGAAGACGAAGTTGAATATAGATGAGAGAGCGGAGGTGGTGAGGCGAGCGGAGGCAGTGGCGGAGGCGGTCGCTGCGACCGCTGTCCTTCCCTTGAAAGAACCCGAAAAGGACGATCGATGCGATCTCGTAACGTCACAATCTAAAACAAGTTGAAAAATTCCCCTTCACGGTCCGCGAATGAGGCGCGAAGATAACCGAGGCCGTCAAGTTTTTGCCACAGATTGCGAAACCTTGACGAATGTGCTTTCTCCTTTCACTCGGAATAAAATGTTTGGAGATTTCTGCGAGTCTGTGTTAAGAACACATGTATATTTGTTATGTAGAAAAATGCTCGACATGTGTGAATAATTGAAATTTGAGTAACATTAGAGATAGATTGATAACATTTGTACTATACCTAAGACAGCAAATTATTTACTTTCGGAAGACCATCATAGTAGTATGGACATTAGCACAATTGCTTCCATAAATCGTGTGTCTGTGTATGTGTGTGACTGTGTGTGATCCTGTGTCTGTGTATGTGTGTGTGTGACTGTGTGTGATTGTGTGTCTGTGAATGTGTGTGTGTTTGCGGAGGAGGCTCAAATGCGACTGAGGGCGATGGATATTCAAGAACCCGCAGCGTATCATGTCAGGACACTTAATGTAAAGAAACCGCGGCTAAATGACAGAGAAAAATTTAAAATCCTCATACGTACATCATCTATATCAGATAACGCAACGATCCGATAACGCAAAAATTGGATACACTAGGGTAAGAACATCTTGTTCATTAGTGTAGAACGCTGATAACAAATATTTGGTAGTATCGATAGATTATAGCACCCATAAACAGAGTAGTTCAAAATAAATGTTAGAAACTTCTAGAAAATTTAGGGAGATCAAAGATGACTCGTTTTTGCCCGTGAGCGTCTGATTGAAAAAACTTTAAATTACATTACACACGAGATATATGTCATCACGTCCCCGCTTGGTATGAAACTTAATTTGAATTTAAGAGAAATTGTCCGGGCTGGTAGGCCATGGTCTAGTTGGCAGTCGCTAGCCAACCGCCGCCCCGGACTCTGCTCCCGCGAATCTGCAGCCACTGAAGATGTCCACCGCAGACGTGGGGGAAACGTTTGGCCCTTCAATGCCAACTGGACCACGGCCTACCAGCCAGGTAAATTTGTCTTATATTGACTCTGGCAGTGAAAACCTACGATGCTTAATTCGAATTGTTTATTAGCAAGTACATCAAACTTCAGATAAAGATCTCAATAGCAATATCGAGTCAAAAGTTGTATGTTATGGAGGCAACGCAATGGCAAAGCAGGTTCCAACGCACACTCTCGAAATTGGCTTGTGTAGTCTGTATACAATTGGAGGAGACTAAAATCTGGCGATACTGACTCCCTCCTTTACCACCAGAGTTTTACATACAAGTGATTTCATGTAACATCACAGAAAAAAGGTCAAATCTTCCGACTTCGAAGAACATGCAATAAGATCGTTTTAGCCTAGCGGTCTAACGCAATTGCAGAACGGAGGCGCAGAATTGAAGCTATGACACGTACGATAGCACACAACTAGTGGCACATTCTCCAGTAAAGTAGACAGCTTCTGGAGAAACGTGAGGTAAAGGAGCCGTTGAAGTTGGGTGACAACTAACTGTATTTTATTTTTTAAATACTTTTCCTCTTGGACACCTACTACATTTATGGTGTGTAACTTCACAAGGCTTTTTATCCTATTGATTATATTCATACAATGCATAAAACCTTCTCTGTTGAAGGAAAGGGCTCAAAAACTGTCCCGGGCAAACTATTCCAATCTAAAATACAAATTATCCTCTTTACAAAGGAGAATTCGCCCACGCTTTTTCTCATTCTTGATAAAATTTTATACCTGTGATCTAATATCATTCAATTCTAATATAATTCTGTTTTCTCTATTCTTCCCGAATTTCTTGATATTCGGAGGAACTGGTACGTATAGCACCTAGCAAACCTACCTAGCAAACTCATTTCTTCTACTTCTGCAATCTAACAATTACGAACGCGCGAGTATCTTCATCTGAAATGCATATTTTGCTGCTCTGTTCATTATCAATCTAGAGAATCTGCTTATTCAATTATCAATCTAGATAACGAAGTAAATGCGATTTATTTTCCATTTGCATTACATTTTTTATATTCCTGAGGGTGAAGTGCATAAATACCCCAGCTGACGTCAAAAAACAATGCTTTCACATGTTAACGTACAGCTGTCGCGATGGAGATAAGTGATGTCAAATACTGAGAGGACACATAAGATAGAGTGCTGCGAAACGCCGTTTCCTGTAAGGGTGACGGATACCTTGTCACTCAAGCGTGCATGAAGGGATTGACAGGCAAAAAGTTTTTGAGGAGCAAACAGAGCCGCTCTGTAAACTCCGCGAAACTAATATAGAGGAGTTACTCTAAGAAGGAAGCACTTTGACAGATTGGGAAACAAATGATGATCATATAGGGTGATGACGTTGCAAGATATAGTGATTTACATGATACATTTACAAATGAAATCACTAAAAACGAATGCAGTGACAATATGAGTGTATGGTCATAACCTGCACTTATGTTGCCAGCAATGGTCAAGTAGTAGCTGTCAAAGCGGTTCCTCCTTATAGTAATCTCTCCATGCACGTAGAATGTCTTCCGGTGATGTCTTACGCTAAAATGAAAAAAGTATGAAATGTTTAGGATGTTCTACAAGCACCCAAAAACATAGAGAACCTTTGAGAAAAAACTTTTTCATTGGTTTGCAATTTTTTTCCTGGAACTTCCATTATTAGAATTTGTATCCCTTTTTTTATTAAAAAAACACCTCAAACAACTATCTTATTCACCTACATTTTCGTATTCTTCTACCCCTCATATTCGTGTTGAGATATGTAAATTCAACTGCAAGGGGTTCTTTAAACTCCTTCCCCGGGGAAAATTTTTGGCCGCTAAGGAGAACATTTTCCAAACTATTGAACGCCGACAGCGGTACCGTTTGCGTTCGCACAGAGAACAAAACCGGGAAAACAAGTGTACGCTCTCCGCCTCGTCTTCGAGCGAGATATTCTCCTGGGCATTTAAAGCGCCCTGCCGCCTTGTCGGCGCACACACAGCAGTAACGTGTTGAACAACAGGAGCGGAAATAAAACGAAAGTTCCCGAGGACGCTCCAAAGTACCAAAACACATTCCTCATACTCCATTTCAAAAGAGGCGAGAGGAATTCGATACAGCTCGTCCCGCGAGGCTGCAGAATCCTCTCTTTTGAGGTCGCTTCGTGACGAGCCTTTGAGAAGGCCGAAGCACCGGCCACATTCACCGTCACATTCTCAGTACAGTAATACAAGCTCTTTTCTCAAATGTCTTGGCAACACGAAGGAAAATGCGACCTCCCTGTAACACGCGAACATTCAACGCACAAAGCAACACGATAACTTTCACCTAACAAAAAAAGACTGCAACTATTCGCAAACAAAATCGGACACAAATCAGTAATGAGCCTACAACTGTTTGCGCACTCAGCGAAATGTTACTACGATGTTTTGGCGGCGTTAAAAAGTCTGTAAGTCATTTAAATAAGATGGTTGTTTAGATAACAAAAATAAAAGAAAAAAGTGTTGGGACTTGGAAAGAAACATGTAGTATGTGCAGGAGACTTGAAGTGAAACATTTCACAACAGACTTGCTAAATTAGTTTTAATACGAGTGCACTCTTGGAACTTTTTGTTTGGATATTGCTAAATGCACTGAATTAAATGAAATAAACGCCATTTTGATCAATTCTTTTGATTTTTGAAAAACATTCCGGCATTTGTATACGTTATTGCATATCCATTCGCTTGATATGCAAATAGAATAGTATAATTGAAATTTTTGACATTTAGTCTTTACTTCACCTTATTTATTCTAACAATTTCACGCAGGTTTTTTTCTGTACCATCACGTTTCACCGCTTATTATCTCAACAGCTTTGGAAAACAAAATGTGTAGGTAGACGTTGCTGTGCATGTCGTTCGAAAAGCAATGGAAGAAGCATGGAAGCTCCCAGGCCAAAAGCAGGCGTCTCTCCGAAAACCTTCGCCCCCTCCACCGCCCTAATGCAGTTAGGCGCCGTCGGCTCTCGTCTCTCCAGAGGGAAACTGGAACCCGAGCTCCGAGGCGCCGGGCGCCGACAAACGGTGCTGGCGCGGCACGGGGGCGAGGCGGGGGCGGCGCGGGGGCGGCGCGGGGGCGGCGCGGGGGCGGCGCGGGGGCGGCGCGGGGGCGGCGCTGGGGCGGCGCGGGGGCGGCGCTGGGGCGGCGAAGGAGATGGCGCGGGGGCGGCGAAGGAGAGGGCAGGGTTTTGACAAAGAGGCGGGGACAGGGCGGAGGTGGGTGAGCGAGGACGTGGGGCAGGGAAAGATAGTTCAACGGGAGAGGTACAGAGACACCGTACAGCGGAGGATTAGAGAGTCACCGTCGGGGCGGATTTGGAGAAAGAAAGGAGAAGGGGGCGGGGCAGAGAAGGCATGAGTTTTGGGTGAGAGGGCGTGGGTTGGGGAGGGCGAGGCGTGGGCGGACGCGTGAAGGGACTGGAGCAACGGGTGGTCGGAGACGGGGCGAGTCGGGGCTACAAGGCGGGGCGGGGAGGGGGCAGTTTGGGGCGGGGGCGAAACGGTCGCGAGGAGGAGGGAAGCGTGGTGGGGCGGAGGAGATGTAGTGGCGTTTCAGGTGGCGTGAGCTGGGCAGGACGAGGCATAAGCGGAGGCGCGATGGGAGTGAGCAAAGGCTATGAGAGGATGGGCATTGCGGTGGCGTCCCGGCACCGACGCGTAGAGGCGGGGGAGGAACAGACTGAGGCAGTGGCTAAACGGTCACGGGAATGGTGGCTTTGCGGTTGAGGCGTGAGTTTGGGGTGAGAGCGCGTTTTAAGGGGGGGCGGGGGTTGAGGATGGCGAGGCGTAGATGGAGGTACGGTGTCAGTGGAGCAAAGGCTGAGCGTGGGAGGAGGCGGGGAAGAGGCAGCCTGGAGCAAGGGATGGTGGCGGGTGTGAGGGAAGTGCTAGGCTGAATATTGGTGCGGAGTAGAGGGACCATGCGAGAGCAGCGCGAGAGATGCAGGGTAGGGGCTCGCGGTGGCTAGTAGCGGGGACGAAGGGGAGGAAGACTCAGAGGCCCTACGGGAAGGGTTGAATACGGAGCGGGAGGGAGCGGGACCGGCGTGGAAAGAGGAGTTGGGAGCCACGCGCGTTGAGCAGGGGTGGAGATAGGAGCTCCGCCCAGCGGCACTTTGCGAAACTAAAATAACAACACTGCTAAAACTCTTAAGGGAAACAAAGGCACAAGAGAGGCATGGAATTTTCAAGATCGCCGTTGTCTCAGGTCATAATCTTCTTCGACGATATCCAATTTCATAATCAAAGAGGAGCGAGATGGAGCGTAGTAGCCGGCGCGTTAACTTTGACCACGGGCGCCTGGATTCATATTTCGGTCACTCTAAGAGAAATTAGTGGAGGATAAGATATAGACGCGGGAAGACTTCCCGAGGATCAGTCGTTTACAAAGCCTCTTATAATATTACATATTATTCTTACATATTCATGTATGCGATTTTTCATTTATTCGCCTACTATTTTGCAGTAATACGAGTATTGACCACAATTTACCATAATACCACGAGTACTTTGGAATTTATCTGAGAATTTCTAAAGCACGAGTGGTATTTAATAGGATTATTCCATGAGTGAAATTATGTCCAACAGAGTTCCAAAATGCGCCAAATATTGACAATAACTGAAAGAGTAATTTTAAATCAGAAGTTATGTTATAATACAAACGCTGTTTATTGGATATTGACGTAGCGATCGATGTATAACGCATCCAAAGATAGATGAGTCACAGTTTATGATTGGCCAGTAGGTAGAGGCGGTAAGAAAAATCGGATAGAAAAAGCAATAAACGTTTTGAGACACACCACCCTGATTGGGGCATTTTGTATGCATAGTTAAACACTATTGGTTTTAATGTTTCGAGTGGAATAGTTATAGTAATCACACCATAGATTTACCGAGATACGCTAATCAACTTTCTAATGAACTGCATGTATTTATTTACTATCCAAACTATCCAAAAATTTGAAAAATGTAATTACATATTACTCGTAAAATTAATACTTTTACGTCAGTATTAACAATAGCCGTTCAGGAAATAACATGTACAATAATTATACCTCAAAAGTCTCCATGTAAATACAATAAATGGCGAAAATATATTTTAAAAATCATGAATTAATATTTGCATGAACAGGCATGTTTTCAACAACTCAAATGGGTCACAAAATTATCAAAATAATAACTTACTGTTTATAATTAATATAAGTTATTATAAATAAAATAGTGGATAATTAATACAACATGAATAACAATAAACATTGAAATAAATAACACTCATACTTTTAGAACTCTTAAGATACCATCAAATGAACACAGATTAGACCAGAGACTGAAGCAAAACTGATTTGAGGGGGCAGAACCTCTCCTCTTAGCCCAAGAAACATTTTGGTATGTACTTTCTTTCCACAATTTATTTATAATAACTGCAACTGAACTGTCCTATAACAATGCACTGTTTACTCGTGCCTTCCTTTTAAGCAGTATCTGAATCTGATACTGGGTTAAAATATACAGTTGTTCGCATTAATAAAGTACCTACATAAACATGCGTAAAATCTAGAATTTCGTAATGGCATTTGGCCCTACGCAGACAACCACAAAATTTTCGAACATTTTAATGGCATTTTATTAGTCTTAAAAGAGAGACACATTTATTGGTTTAGATATTTCAGAGTATCCAAAAAGTTTTTTCATAAAATGAAGAAGCTAGGTAATATGAATTGTCCAAAGGTATTGAGATATTATATGAAATGCTAACTGACGAAAAGGTGAATAGTTTAAAAGAATATTGAATAACAATTTTTTGTCTTACTCTTGTAGAAATTTTGCCCATATTCATTCCGTACTTTGCATCTCGAATGAGCTTCGTAATACCTAGACGTCGCCGAAGTAATTCCCTAACCCGAATGAGAAAACGAGGTTAATCCATCAATCATATTCTACCCTTCTGCGAGGTTGCACGCGGGCAGCAAGTGGTGTTGCTAAAGGGGAAGGCCCTGCAGAGCAGTCAACAATCGCTCCACATGCGAATGGCAAATTGCCAAGCGCTCGCCCGCTCCCCGCCTGACCAAATCTACGCTTCCGGATAGCGCTGACACGGATACGTGGACACCGCGCAAACTACATGAGAACAATTGACGTAATTTTAATATTGACTTTTTCTACATAACATTCTATATTTACTTTTTCTACACAATAGAGTAGTTTTTTAACGTAACTTGCAATGTAATTGGAGCATTCGAAAGTACACGAACAATATTTACTTATTTGCATTCGCTTAATTTTTCACTTTCTCGCATAAGTACGTATATACGGAACAATATCCGTAGAATAAGATAAAGACTCCCTTGAACCGTCAGGTTAATATATGATTTCTTTTCTCTTATCCCCTTTCTCCTTTAATGCCAAGGTGTGTAACAGAGGAAATGGATCCCTACACCGAGAACAATGGTACAGCACCGTGATGAGCGAAGGGATACTAAGGGCCAACATGTAATGCGCCGCTAGGTAGCGGCTGAGAATAGGGTGGAGAAAAAACCGAAAAGCTAGCCCATACTAAAGATTAGAAAAGTAGTGATTTCGAGAAATTCTGTGTCTTTCTATAGCATGACTAGTTTCATTTTACGCATAGTATGCATGTAGCATCAGGAGAATTTTGTAATGGTGTGACGATATACGACGATTTTTCGACAAAAGCTAGTATTCTGAGGCCCAGATACCGTATACGTGAATAAATATCTTTCCAGTATGTAGTAAGTTACGTCATCTAAAATGTTGTATAGTCAGTAACTACGTTTTGTCGGTCACTTATCCCAAAGAATTTTAGGTTAAGGCACGTTTTAGGCAAAACGTCCGTCCGTCCGTCCATCCATCCCTACGTCGGTCCGAGAACAACGTTAGCAGCTAAATCGTAAGCAGGATTTTCACAAATTTCGTTTAAGAATAGATCGAAATGCTTTTATAAAAACGGAATAAGTCCAATTTTCACATTTATTTGATCGATCTCTCATCACTGCCGTCCTTGCAGACTGGCCGGAAAAGTCTTCTTGAAGAGACCAGTGTACTAAAGACCCCATGTTCGTTTCAAACTTGAAACACAACATCCAGCAGACACATGACACGGCAGTTCTCATGCACTTCGCCATGCTCACTCTGGTGTCTGCTGCAGCTGGCCGCCCAGACGTCAGCAAACCCCAACCTTCTCCCCCCTCTACTCTCAGAACTTCCCTGTGGCGATGCGTCGGCCGCAACTACTAAAAGGGAAATTCGTAATATATCCCGTAATGCACTGTAACACCACAGTGCGTCTATCAAGGCGGGCAATTGAAATGCTGTATTTGTCTACGGCATACGATTGATTGACTTGTTTCCGGGCGCGCCAACTAAGATCATTAGTCCCGTAAGTGTAGTGCTCGTTTTCATTGCGGGAGGTGGCGGTGATCTTCTCCCGCTGGATGGCGAGATCCGGCGCCGACGTTCTCATCGGCTAGCAGGGTATTCCCAACCAGGTATCTCACACCAAAGAGGCACCGTCCATTAGCTTCATAATAATTATGGATCAATAATAACTAATTAGTAGTTTAATTAATATGAAGCCCATTTTTTTAAATATTAGTTTTCGCGCAATTCTTAGCGAAAGATGGGCAATATCAAACCAAGGTTTCTGAATAACGGCTCATTTTTTTCTTTCAATACTTTTGTTGGGATAATACTTAATGCAGTGAAAACAGCAATTTCGATGTATTCTTTTGAGTTTTCAAAAATTGTTCCTGGCATTTTTTGAAATATTTCTCACATCGTTAATATTTACTTCGCGGATTTTTTATTCTTTATTGCGTTTGAGAGTAGAATAAGTAGCTTAATAAGGATTTTTATGAAATTTCTTGAAAATACGCATTTTTAGGAACACTCAAATGACATTCTCAAAAAGAATGCAGATGTTTCCTTGGGAGTTTGGAAATAGGGCCAGGTTTTACTCGTCAATAATATTTTTAAACACATATTTCAATTCTTCCAAAAGGGGACGGAAGATTTAGAAAAATGGGGAAGAATGTCTTTTAGACCAGAGCAAAGAAGTTAAGGAGCCAACGAGTACGAAAAAGTACTTGCCATTTTGTAGCACTCATTGTTTCTTATCATCTGTTTTTCAAAATTAAACCTTTAAACAATTTTATGTACATTTTTTCAAAGTTATTTTCACGTAATTTTGCCTGAAACGAAAGCAATTTTAAAAAAGGTATTTTCTCAAAAAATGATCTAAATGTTTGCATTTCAGAGAAAAAATGATTAGTATACAAGTAAGTCAAAACTGACACAGGTCATATTTTCGTTAAAATCTCTAAAGCTCCGAATGTTTTAAAAGTTTCCAATAATGCGAGTAAGTATGTGCCCTCATAGCTCCATTAGCAATCTGAGTAGTTGTTGAGTTGAGTCACAAATGGGAGGAAACGTTTCGGTATGTCGCGCATGTATGTATGTATTTGGCATTTTGGGCTGATAGTCCGATTCTGTCAACCAGTTAAGAGTGTCCCCATGGGCCTAGTTAAATTACCGTGCTTACGAGTAAGAGCCACATGTGGCGAACATGACGTTTTTCTTCACCGTAACTAGCTAGATCCGACCGCTTCTTCGTCCCACAGCTACAGAAACCTGAACGATTTTAAAGGAAAATTACAACTCTTTGTTTTGCCTTCCCCGAGAATCGAAACCGGGACCACCCCACGGGAAACTAGTATCTACCAATGAGCTATCATTGAAGCTATATCGCAATTCCCCACTCGCTTTCAAAAAAAAGATGTTGACAACAGAAACAACTTGCACTATAAGAAACCCAGACAATTTAAAAATTTCCCTTACAAACTTCCATCCCCAACATCCGATAATTCACCGACCTCGCGGCGTTAAACTTGAGGCGCGGGCGTGGCGCAAGCTCCTGTTCCACGAAGCAATTTTCGAGCGCAATAAAGTCGGTTTCGCTTTTAAACGTGTTTTGAAGAGCGCCCCCGCTTTTTCTTGGCTCGTCGCCGGGTTCGGGCCGGGCCGGGCTGGAGGAGGTGAGCGCCGCCACAGATGAAGGGTGAGCGTCACTTGAAGGGGATGTGACGACGCAGCGACGGCGGGGGCGGGTGAGTGGATACACTTGGCTTGCTTGCGCTCACCCGAGGCGCCGGGAAATTGCTTTTGCATCAGCCGCACACTTAGGCGCTCTCATGAGTGCTTCGTACGAAATTCACGTCATTACCTGTTCTAATTTGTATACCTCAGCAGAAGTTGGGGTAGTAAGGTGACACTTAACACAGGAATGGCTCTTGATCATATTTTAGTGACTGGCTTTTAACTAATTTTAATAATACAACAAAATAATGATATAATAATAATAATAATAATAATAATAATAATAATAATAATAATAATAATAATAATAATAATAATAATAATAATAATAAATCGTGAAGCGTTATACTCGCTATCAAATTGCTAAATCAAAAGACTAACCAAAGGTTGTGAATTGGATGTGATACCGCTTGTACCGTTGGAAATCCACTTATGAAGATATATACACCGGTCAATTTTACGTTCCAGTACAGAATGGAGGGTTTAGTCATCAACTAGGTAGCTGTGTTGCCAATGCCACTACCCTGATAATTTTAGGGGTCAGATCGGTGCGATCCACGGTCTCATCTCATCGACTAAATTGCCGACACAGAATCTGAAATCAAGAGCCTCGAAAAACTCATTCCTTCCGCATCGTGTAGGCGGTGCCATTATTTGGTCAGATATTCAGCTGTAGTATAAATAAAATGTCAGCTGTCCGAGATGAAGTATACAGTAATAACTATGAGAATTGCGAATGATAAGAGGAGTAAATAAATAAATAATAAGCCTGTTGAATGTTTTTGTGATATTTCCAGAACATAGAGTACAATATCTTTATTGAAACATTTTTTTTTCAGTATGGCGTTTAGCGTTACTGAAGCGTGTATGAAATGTTTAATTTATTTACTCTATATTAAATAAACCACTTATTCTTGTCAATGCCCGACTTATCAATATATTTACGTTATCTTACCGATATTTGCGTGGGTCGACGAACCGTCAACTGCAGACTCGAGTCGTTCAGAAACTTTATTCTATAATAAAATCAGCCCTTAAAATAAAACATTTGTAATATTTATTGAAACATTCAAGTAATCTCTTCCAATTTGTGACATGTAACTAATTTTAATACAGAAAAAAGTTTATTTGATTCTTTCTTATTGTTGAAACATCTTCGCCAAAAATGCAACATTGAATTTTTAAAGTAATATTCTTTAGTATTACTTTAACAATTTAAATTATTAATTATTGATACCGGCGGTTATTTCTTTACATCACTTTCTGTAGAACTCTTTATATGATTTTAGCATGCCTTTGTTCGAAATAACATGTTTTGAACATGATATGTCCTTGTCCATGTTACTCTTTACGAGTTTCTTAATTGCAAGTTCTTGATTTTTGCGGAGCTTACATTCCAATGACCCGAACATTTTGATGATGGAATCGTTTTGGAATTTTAGGATCATGGAATATCTGGAGCTCTCCAGGAATCTTCTTTCTGAAGGCAACTTCTGACCGTGAATTTAAATAACTACCTACCCAAACACAATTACTAAATCGCGTATTTTACTATTAACATGAGCAAAACCCCATGAACATATGAAAAACCTATCTACTCGCAAACTCTATTTTTTTCTTGGCGGCTTAAAAATGTTAAAATTGTCGAGAAATATTAGAGCAAATTCTCCAGTTGTTCAAAAGTTTATAGATTCGTTTTTCAAACATTACGAAGCATAATATCAAATGTTAAGTTTGAAAAATATCTTTCAAACATACTCCTGTCGCACCTTCTTGTCATAATTATTTTGTACGCAACTTGAGGATCTCATTCAAGTTCTTATTTTCTTCGCTTTGCCTCGCATATGAAGCTGATTCTAGCTAAGATGACTCGGTTTGTTATAAACATTTTGGAACGAAAATTCTAATATTCCTTGTTCGCATCATTAGCTCTCCCTGAAGCTTTGAAAAACTAATTCTCACTCACGTAAACTGAACTACTTTTGCATTACCATATCGTAATGATTCTAAAGCTTGTGTTAATAATTTATTCATGTATTTACAATGAGGTGTGTTTGCAAATAAATTGAATAGAAACATATTTTCATTCACACCGCTAAATATACTCGTACATAGGCGAAATAGAGTAGTAAAGCTGCGTGTCAAAGTAACCAATTATCAGATTTATGAACAGTGTATAATATGTAAAAGATTAATATTATCGTTCACAACATACTGGAAATATTGGTTTATTTTCTCCTTTGATCAATTTGTAAACTAATGGTTGCATGAAACGATAAAGCGTCATAGTCGCGTTTGAGTGTTATTTGAGTTTCAGCGCGTGAATGCTCTTCATTGCTTCCATAAATTATTTGAAATATTTTCATTTCGTAAGAGAATATAGTATTTGTAATTATATAAAATTTAATCTTTCATTCACACGAGCATTAGAAGTTTCATAATTGTTTGTAAAATTAATTTTAAATTACATTACAAAACATTTCATTTTGGCATAATTGAAAATTCGCACTTCAGAGTTATACGATTAATTCTGTGAACAAATTTTGTAAGTGCACTTCTCATTTCATTTTTCAATGGGCCACAATGGGCAATACTTTCCACAAGAATTTATGTCGTATGTGGGGAATTTCAGAGAGGTAATGATACTTCTATTTAAAAGCTTAAAAATTCAGTTAGTGGAAGAGGGTTTAATTGTACTTTTTTCTGCCTAAATAAGACATGACATAAAACAAAACAAATCAGTCACATTACAGTGCACATTACACGTTTACACCCATTCCTGAAATTCTAGTATTAACACGTATTATTTTGAATTAGGGCTGCGACAACGAGAGGCTCACAAAAAAACAACAGACAATATTAGTAGATTGGTAAGTATAATAATATTTATCCAATTGCATTTCGCTCCATCCTGTGAATGGAATAATCTGAATTCTACCGAGAATGGATAGTAAAGAATAATGTTATTGCAAAGTATATACCGCGCTTCACATGTGGTCGGGAATCAATAAATGCTGATACGGCTCAAACATGTGCACTGATTCGGTTCTGACTAAATTGTCCACTTCTCTTTCACCTCAATCCTTCCCTCTCTCCCGAGTGTATCTCTCTCCCGCTCTCCAAATTCGCTGTTCTCTGGTATTTCTCGTCTTTTTTTTTTTTTCATTGTGATCCCCATTCTCCCGTATGGCGTGTGACTCTGCAGTCTCTCTTCCTCCATTGGAAACTCACAGAGCTGAGAGTTCTGGCTCACTCTCAAAGCCCCGAGCACTTTGGGAGATTACGCGCCGAAGGCAATAGGAGTGCAGGCCGAGCGCAGCCTTGTTGCGTGGCGAGTGTCAGCCCCACTGCTCATTTCTGCCACTCATAAACTACGAACAGTAGACTTGCAACAAGGCTTTTCTCCTCGCACCATCGTAAGTTTATTCATGTCTACTTGAAGTTATCCGTGACTCGGCTAATAAATTATGACACTTGCCTGTGAGATTGATTCTTTTTCTTATAATTCATTTCGAGTGACAATTTCGGAATAATTAGAGTGGCTCTTCACTACACATCAAACAAATTTATGTAATGAACTTCTCCTTGAAAATAAAATCACTGCATTGAATTTTCGATACTAATATTCACATAAAAGTAGAACATATTGGGAAAACGCTGTACTCCACCATAATCGAAAGGCATCTCCACGACTAGTTGCCTGTGACAGGGAAGTCGTAGGGTTTGACAGCTCCTGGAGGGGCAGGATTTTCGACACTAGCTACATAGCTGGGTCGAATTCAACGCACTGTCTGGAGGAGAATTCTAGTGGACGGCAGCTCTCATCGGTAGTTTTTCTATCAACGTAAGGCGAATGCCGGAGCAGTACCCTAACAAACGGGCTAGGGACAGGGCGCGGCCTGTTCTTCCTCTTTCTTGTCCTTCACTCCTTTCTCACACACACTTATATGCACTACTCTACCCCACATACCGTGAGACAACAATCGGGAGCTTGGAGCTTATCCCGGCTGGGGTGGAGCCCAGCTGGTAGGAGATACCTGGTGCGGGAAACCCGCAAGCGGGCGGGCAGGTACGCGCCGGATCTCGCCATCCAGCGGGGTATGATCACCCCCACTTCCCGCGGTAGAAACCTGCGTTTCATTTACTGGACTAATGACAGCAGTTGACGGGCTCGGAATTACTAATCAATCATTTAAATCTGAGTCTAGCTGAAATTACACGTGATTCTTCTCATTATTGTAAAAAAAGATTTTGAGCTTTTTTCATTTTTCGTTACACTACATCGTTTCCTGAATCCTTCAGTATACTAGTATAGAGTTCGTATTGTAGTATATCCAGTACTATTCACTATTTGTACCATTAATGCATTGAAACAGTAGTTCCGAAGAAACGATTGTATTCCTAAGAGAACCTCCAGTTCAACTCATTAAACTAGAGTCTAAAGTAAGAAACAAAAGGACTCGTTTGTCCCTTTGGAATCAAACAAAGGATTTTATTACACTATATTGTCTGATATGCTAAACGAACTGTTTCTCAAATAAAAAAATTCAATTTTACTCCGCAATGTCATGCAAATACGGTCAATGCAAACCGTTTCATGGCGACAGACCTCACGCAGAGAACACAAAGAATAAAATGTTTCAGTGAACACAACTTCATTTTCTCCCAACGTGCAAAACATTCGGCCTTTTCAAACAAACAAGGTCGGGTGTCACGGACTTTTACTGAGGCGGCACCCCTCAACTTTCGGAGAATAATAATCAGCGTCCCCTGCAGTGGAGGAGGGGGGACGACGGGACGCCGTTTCCCTCCACAAAGTTCCTCCTCAATTTAATCTTCACTCGGTTTAAAACAAGGCGTTAAACAATCCCTGGCCCCAAGCCACGCAGGCGCGTCCTCTGGAGAGCTTCTTGCGGAGGCCGCTGTGTCATGTAGGCGCCTCACGTCGCCGCTGTTCTTTGCGGGGCGCCGCCCCCGAAACATCCTTTGTCCTTCTCACTCCCCCTGCGCGGGAAAGAGAGAAAAAGAATTTTAAATCAATTCTTTCTCACTCGAGGTCAAGGGCGGCTTTCGAAAATTTAAAAAAAATGAAAGGAAAAATCTGTTAACAGAATTAATTATAGCATGTGACAATAAAACAATATTTCAGTATTATAATTTTTTCAACTCATGCTAATTGTACTGTAAATATTTTTAATTTAAATTAGAAAATGTTTAAAACAATTTAGAATATTTAAATTGTAAAGAGAATTGCAATAATGCAAATAATTGATAGTTTTCGACATATTTATAATAGTTAAATTATCTTTAACCGTAAAATTATCCAGAAGGGAAGTGTATTTTTTCCATCACCTCTATCTGGAGTCACCGTTACTGGAGATGTTTTAGAAGTTAAATGTTTTTCCTTACTGTAATGTGGCTCTATTTAGCCAGATTTACTTACTTCAGTAGTAGCATATGCGTGCTTCATAAGAGAATGATAGAAGTCATTATAAAATAAACGTAGTTGATTGATCGTGATCCCTGGCACGTCATCTTCGAAGAGAATTAGTTCCGTAAGTGTAGTGTATGTTTTTCATCGTGGGAGCTGGCGGTGCTCTTCCCCCGCTGGCTGGCGAGATCCGGCGCCACCGTACTTTGGCTTGCGGGAACCCAAACAGGAATCTCCCGCGGGAGCCAGCGGGGCAACGCCCCAGACCTGACAAGCCCAAAGCTCCCGACTGGTTTCTCGGATTGCGTGGTAGTGCACTGCATGAGAGTGTGTGGGGGTACGTAATGAGCGAAGATATGAAGAAATGAAGAAGAAGGAAACATCGGACGGGGTCCGTGGACCGTTTTTTGTGGTAATGCTCCAGCATTCGTGTGATGTTGATCGGAGAAACGAAGGAAATCCCGCAATTAGAGCAGCGATCCACAAGAATTCTCCACGAGACCGAGTTGAACTGAGCTATCTAACTGGTGTTGAAAACCCTGCCTCCCTCGGACCTCGAATCTAGGACCTTCTGGTCTGAGTCACCTGTGTACAGTCTTATGCATGCAAAGTGTAGTGTCTTATGCATGCTTCGTAAGAGAAGGGGAGAAGTCAATTGCGCAGACGACTTTAAAAATATGTAGTACAACAAATTGGATTACATCCGTCAACTTGCGATAGGTCGAGAGAGGGACCTATCGGGTCCGTTTGCTCTTTTCCCGGGCTTCCGCCATCCCACAATGGAAGATTACACAGATTACACCACGCACAACCTCTGCTCCCGCTCCGGTCCTTAACGAAGACATAAGCCACGTGTGGGCAAAAAGAGGCGCCAAGTTACGCTTTGATCTATATGAAAGAAACGTTCCATTTCCCGGGCCCCAGGGATTCATTTAAAACGTTTTCTCATCTGGCTGCGGGAGTGCTGTGAAATATGGGTCATTTTTGTCCGAAAGGAAGAAAGACTGAAGCATCTTACTCGGCGATTTTCACGTTTGCAGAGTTTAAATCTCGATCAAAGTTCATTTTTTATGGCTGTCCACTAAAAGGGTATTTATAATCGAATAAAAATTTAATCTCAAACATCGAAGAAAATATTAATTACATTTACAAGAAGAATATCTCAGAGGATGATTTTTCTCCTTTCCCTCATTTGAGAAACCACTGCATGTGACACCGTGGTCTATTCTGTGTTAACAAATATACAAGTGAAGCGAACATCGATATCTCGTTTTCGTAATAATTTGTATTTTATTAATTCTGCCTCATTTTCTCTCCTCATTCTCTCTAGTCAAAATACTGACTCGCGTCTCAGAATACTTTAGGGGCGCTTCCCTTTCCTTGATTGTTACCTTCTTCGACAGGGAGAAAGCAGATGTAATTTAATTATTTCTCACTCCAAATGGATGGAGGGCGTGAAAAAATTCCCCTTTATTAAAATGGATGATCAACCAGCCAATTATAAAATATATTCATATCCCTGTACAGCAAATAATTGGCAAATCAAATGAAATTAATTCACACCATAGAGAATAAATTAGTCAAACCAAGAGAGATAAAAATAATCTAATCACTGGACAAAAAATGCATTTAGTAATTAGATATCATAAGATAAATTTGTTCTCTACAAAATAACTGAGAAATACCCATTATACCAACTTTATTTAAA
This sequence comes from Gryllus longicercus, assembly GCA_038098605.1. NCBI lineage: Eukaryota > Metazoa > Arthropoda > Insecta > Orthoptera > Gryllidae > Gryllus > Gryllus longicercus. The sequence goes on from JAZDUA010000809.1 coordinate 20,988, forward strand.
GATCTTTACAATTTTGAATATAACCCAAATCCTTACTTTTCAATAAAGTTAAAAAAATCCACACCAATTAATACAAAAATAATTAAAACAACGTAACAAACTAAACTTATATAAATAAACAATACTATGTGTAATATCATTACATTCATTAATTATAAATCCAATGCATTTCCTTCTGCCAAAACAGTTAACATTCAATACTTCAAGGGTATTATATGTATATTGCAAAATATAAGGTCGATACTCGCACGTTCAAATAGAGAAATCAGGACCACCCGGTAATCTTTAAAGATATCTATTCAATTTCACGTTTCTCCCCATGTTATGTGTCTCAATTCTCTATTACGCGAATTATAGTCAAACGGGGCGTTGTCCTCTGAGACACGTTACCACAAAATTTCCTATCTCTCTATTTCTCAAACCACCTGCCACAGAGTTTAAATCAATTCTGAATCACTCTGGTATATTGAAAAAGTTTATTTTATTCCTCTTCTTAACCATAATGTAATGGTTCAGTAGTTCTGAGTTTATAAAGATACAGTATAGACCTGTATAATGGATCACGAATATCTTTAATTCCTTGATGCAGGAAAATGTTAATTGATTTTGATTTGTCTCACATATTAGGTATGTGTAATCCCGGATTATATGCAACGATCTTTTTTTCTCACTCATATTTGATGGGAGAGGAGTTATTTCTTCATCTGATTTCCCTTAGTATTCCTTTTAGGAATAAAGGAAAAGAAATCCCAAAAAATTGCTAATAGGAGGACAGTCAGAACCAATGAAGTACACTCGTGCACTCGTGTTTTACATTCAAGTAAGAAGTAAATAATCCGAATAAGAGTTTTTGTTCCACTTTTTTTCTTTTTGTACTTTTTGTATTTAGAAGATAGAAATCAGTTTAAGGTTATTGATAAAGACGTACATAATGTCCCATCCTGACAAAAAAAAATTCCATTGGTTTAATTTTCGTAAATTTTGAAAATGTTAAATTAGGGCGAACTGTGTGATATCAATGTGCCGTACAAGTGCAAAATTAAGACAAAAGGGTAAATTCAAAATACAATAATCTAGAAGTTGCATATATAATATTTTTACTTAATATAAATTCCAGATTTACTCGAGTTGCTGAACCTAATTTCTTAGAACAAATTAAATATTTTGTTTTAATTTCAGAGAGAAAAATTAATTATACAAACGTATTTAAATTATACAAGTATTAATGTTCATATTACAATTCAAATAAATTCTTGTTTTCAATTTCTTCAAAAAATATTATTCTGGATTCTGGACGTTTTTTCGTAGGATATCAGATTTTCTAATGCATGCAGATGGAGATTTAATGAATATTTACAACCTGCTCTCTTTCATAAAGGAGAATATTTAAAAAAATTAATGTTCTTCATATTTCACTAATTTGTTTACACGATGACAAGTCACCTAATCAATAAAACTTTCGTGATTCATACCTTCAAACAAAAATATTCGTTTCTCCTTCTCGCGATGAATATTTCTGATTCGTTTGCTCTCATTTCAAAAAGAAACCTGGGGAAAACTTCCTCCTCTCTCCCTCACAGTTTCATGTTTGATTGAATTATCTATCTAAACATGATTATTGAATTAATACAAATTATGAATTTAACGTAGTGGATTGACTTGTTAAATTATATGGAAATTAAGCTAAATTGATTTACATTTTTAAACTCCCTAAAGTAAAGTTTTAGAGGAACCACTGAGTATTTTTAATGTTCGCTCTTCCGCTTTAATATTTTAAACAACTAAAAGAGCAAGTAAAAACAAATAGAAGAGGAGGAGTGAATTTTACCACTTGTGAGCCTTTGACTTTTCACAAATGCTTATTATTCAAAACCTGATAAAGTTTACTTAGGATTGTTTTCAGAACAAATTCAAAAACAACAGCAACGCGAAAGAAAGTTTTTTTACTAGTAACATGAAAAAGCAATTCAACTGAAGGATGCATTGCAAAAGACTGCGGTTGTAAGAGGAAATGAATGTGAAATTTGATTTAAAGTTAAGTTGGGAGTGGGAGTAGGAATGCAATAGAAGGATCGTGATTTTTTATTTTGGAAATATTACAATATAATATTGTAGAGCTTTTCTCATTTCGGTCGCGAATATATAACGTTTTATTATATTTAACATATCAATGTTTTTCTGTATAATAATTAACAGTGCGATGGATGAACGAATCTATTTAAGTAAATTCAGCACAAGTTTAAGAAAAATATAATTGAAAATGGAAGAAACTGGAACCTTAATAGAATTATTATTCCTTCTTTCTTACTATTTAGTGATAATGAATTGCAATTGTACGAATCATATTTGCTCTAATTATTATATTTAAAAAGGTAAGAAAATGTTTATTAATTTAATGATTTTCCTATATTTCGTTGTTTCAATGTATGCGTATGACCATACCGTATTATAATAAATAAAGTATATATGAAAACAAATAATAATAATAATAATAATAATAATAATAATAATAATAATAATAATAATAATAAAGCATACTCTACATTAATTATGCGGAAATAAAATAAAATTTCCTTGGGCCATCAGAGCCTCTTTCTTGTGATTTCTGAGACATTAATCACATATTTCTACAAAACATCAAACTCAAAACACATCATTTGAATTGCTATTTGAATGAATCAAATAAATATTTAGAATGAACACTGCCTTCTTGTTAGAGTGAAGGCTTCCTTTAAGCGACGACTTCTGCGTGTATAAAGGCGACTTAGAAACGGGTTTTGTACCTCAATAACCAGCAAACCCAAAGAGAAGGGAAACGAATTGCCGTAAAAATACCGAAAAGGATAATTGATAACATTATTAATAATTTAGTTTTGCCTACCTCATGAATCAGATATTAATTTTACTATTGTTTTCTTCACTGGATACGTTTTCTGATTTTGTGACTCTTCATATAGAAAGATACAAACTTACTTAGGTTATTTTCAAAAATTGATATTCTGAGAAGCAATATTTAGACATAAAGTTAACGGCTTAAATTGAATATAGGAGCTGCATCTAGAAAAGTCCGCGACTAGTAAGAGCTCCTTCTAGAATAACTTGATTCACATTGAAAAGTCGAAAAGGAAGATTCTAAGCGTTGACTTTTCGTCGATTCCGCCCACGTTCTCTTGCTCATGTGGTGCCGCTTAGATTCCGTGCAGCAGCAGCGAAGTGCGCGTCACGTCACGTCACTGTTTTTTGCGAGTTCTATTTGGCCCTGTGCTCTAGAAGCTAATGGTAAAAAGATATGGTTTTGAAGCTTGCCAGTTTCAAAATGCAGCATGTTTAGCAATGTAATATAATAGTATAAAGTCGTACACTCGAAGTAAGTTGTTCATTCCTGTTCTAGATGATTGGCAGTAAACTATGAATAAATTGGGAAATAATATTTTTAATAGAGGTTATCAATAATGCAGAAACATTGAGTGTGAAGATAGTGTCGTGAAAAGAACCGTACAAAAAACTCTCTACGCTGTAAAAATATTATTTGTTCTATAAATGCCCTATTTGAGAATTTTTCACTTCTAATACACGTCTCCATTTTCTACTTAATTTTACACGGATGTCCCATTTTACCCATTATTTGTACAATTCTCATTAAGAATATTTTTCTTCTTCATAGTATTCACGGCAGGGTCCATATGCTTCCAGACTACGGTCGTAAGAAATTGTGCACAGTGAAACCGCACGCGTTTTTACTATTTATTTTCGCAAAAAAGGATCCATTTCATGAGATACGTTGCTTCGCTCTATTTTTCCTTTTCTTAATGGATTCAGAGAACTCTTCAGTTTTAATTGCCTTGTGTTTGTGAGAGACTGTCAACTGGAATTGAGCCCAACCTTAAACCCTTCAGATTAAATTTCTGTTTTGTGAAGAGGAAATAGACCATATGTTACAAATGTAGTAACGGCGGATGGTGCGACGTCAGTTTCCAGAAATGAACTGATTATTAACCGGCAGAAGAACGAATCAGGCATTGTCGCGTAAGAGGAAAAATCTCGAGAGATGTAATTGTTTCAAATCAGTTCAAATTACTTTGACCAGGAAAAAATATGTTCTGCAGAAAAAATCAATTGCTGTCCAGTGTTCCTCCCTCTTGTCCGCATGCCTGTACGACAGACACGCAACATCAGATTACATATGACATACGCACTCCTCAATAGCAACGACTGAACTCATGCTTACAAATACGCCTGTCCGAAAGTAATCAAACCACCTTTGTTCAACAGGCTTCTGGAGGGATTAATAGGAGGGGTGCAAACAAATTCATCACTGGGACTTAGGGATTGCAAATATGTATATCGCAAATTACTTAGAGATCCTCGACGAGAGGCGACAAGCAGCTGCAAGCCTGCTTCCCCCGTGTTGACAAGCCGCCTGTGACGCCTTCGAAAACTACTCGAAATATCAGTGACTCATCAGACGTCCCTGATTTTCCTCATCTGAGGTCCCTGATTCAAACCTTCCTCATCTGAGGTCCCTGATTTTCTGAGAGGTTTCCATGAAAATCCCAAATGTTGCGCAAGGAGCTCAAATCGAGGAGTGCCGAAAGATGGACTCCGGTGTGACATATTCCTTTAACATCCTGTTCCTTTAACATTTGCGGACTTCAGCATTATCGAATGTTCGTTTTTGAAAGGATGTTCTATACAGTTAAGGGTCTAGGGTTGTAAACAATACGTCAAGATGTAGTGAGAGATGAACGGAGAAGTACATACAGTCTCACGCAAAAAAACGACGAATAGCAAGACGGAGAAACACACACAAAGAAGGACAAAAAAGACTGACATTCGCGCGCACTGTTCGATAGACGGACGGACCGACAGACACAGACGGATCGACACAGACGGGCCGACAAACACAGAAGGATCGACAAAACAGCCCGACAGCAACAACTTGAATGATTGATTAGTGATTCCGGGAGCGTGAACTGCTAAAGTCGTTAGTCCCGTATGTGTAGTGCGCTTTTTTCTTCTTTTTTTTCGGGAGGTAGCGGAAATCATCCCCCGCTGGAAGGTAAGATCTGGCGCCGACCTACCGTAGGCTAGCGGGGTTTTTGCCGACCAAGTATCTCCCAGTGGGACACCGCCCCAACTGCGACAAGCTCTAAATTCCCTACCGGTCTTCCGACAAGTCGAGATAGTGTAGTGCGTGTGAGTGTAAGGGTATATAAGGGGGTGAGATAGGACAAGGAAGAGGAAGGAAAGATCGCGCGCGGTACGTGCCCCGTTTCATAGGGTGCTGCTCAGTCATCCTCCTGGTGCTGATCGGAAAAAACACGGAAAACTGCCGATCGGAGCAGCCGGCCGCTAGAATTCTCCTCTCAAGACATGGTCTGAATTTGATTTAGCTATATAGCTAGTGTCAAAAAGCCTACCTCCGTGGAGACACGAACCCTAGGACCTCGCGGTCAAAGGCACTCCAGTGATATCTATTGATTCCCTTAGCCACCTAAGCCGGTCACCCGGGCCGCTCGTCGGTTATTATACGAGGCAGAAAACTGAAGAGACGTAGTGGACTTGATTGATTGTTTAGTGATTCCGGGAACGTCACCTACCAGGGTCATTAGTCCCGTAAGCATATTTTTCGCTCGGGAGGTCGCGGTGAGCTTTCCTCCGCTGTATGGCGAGAGTATGACGAGAGGCTGTATGGCTACAAGCATGGTGAGATCCGGCGCCGACCTAGCGTCGGAGAGCTGGGTTTTCCGCAACCAGGTATCTCCCACTAGCGGTGAACCGCCCAACAGGGACAAGTTCAGGCTCCGTATGGGTCTCTCGGCATGTGTGGTAGCGTTGTGCATGATAGTGTAAGGGTGTATGTAATGGGTGAGGATAGGACAAGGGAGAGGAAGGCGCTGCCCGTGGCCCGTTTGTTAGGGTACTGCTCCAGCATTCGCCTGGTGTTGATCGGAGAAACCACGGAAAATTACCGATCAGAGCAGCTGGCCGCTGTAATTCTCCTTCAGATAGCGACTGAATTCGACCTAGCTAGCAAGCCATTGCTGAAAAATCTGCCACCGTCGGGACTTGAACCTAGGCCCTCCCGGTCAAGGGGACTGCAGTGACTTCAGTTGATGGCCTGAGCCGTCTCTCCCGGTGAGAGAGCTAGGCGCTTCGCCTTTCATCGAACACGTAAAGGCGCTAAGGCGACTAGAGAGATAGAATGAGCTGGTCACGCAACGGCCGGGGCGGAGGCGGTTCTCCAGCCTTCGGGGCCTGTGAAAGGCGACTCCACGCGTCGGAGCAGCGGGTGGGAGGGGGTGGAGTGGTGGAGCTCGAGGAGAGAAGGAGGAGCGGGTAGAATTACAAACACATTTGCCCCGGGGAGCGCGAGAATTCCCGCATGCTGCATTTCGAAGTGAAGTTTCAGCGAAGGAACGGCACCACGCGAGATTGCTTTTTAGGGAGTGAGGATGAGTGAGTTGCAGTCAAACTAGAGAACTGGGAACTCACTACGAAATTTATTTTTTGTTTGAACGTCTGGAAAGATATTCCCATTGAAAAATCTCGAGTTTATACATAATATTATCCACATTTCGCTATTTATTAAACTGAAACATTAGATTTTTATATAGCGACCAAAGAACATGGATTATTTCACAGTGACATTTCTATGAACAGAAAGTAAAATATTCACAAGTATGTTCTATATGAAATGATTATTAATTTCTTCACAAGGCTTACTTTCTCGCACTTCTAACGTAAGAAGAGAAAGTACTGTAGTGTGCGCCGGGAAAGGGCGCATTTTTGACACAAAAACTTTTATTGCCGGGCCCTGGTAACGGAAAAAGTGGATAAATTCTGTTGCTAAATATACAATAAAAATATCTAACACGTGGTGTAGCCAGAATCCATGTTCTGTGCGTCCTTCATACCGAGAAATCGATTGACGGCAAAACATCTGTGTGTCTGTGGACAAAGCTAGCGCATAAACCGTTCAGCCGATTTTCTCCAAAATTGATATTCCTTAATCTTCTGATGTCGCGGACCCTGAAATTTGAAAAAGATATTTTAATTTTGGGGAGTACTTTATAAAAAGCTTTTATATTTATTCAAAATTTTTAATAAATGGCTCTATCGTTTTTGATTAAACTTTGTAGGATATTTGGATAGTGTAAAGGACGTTTCAGAGAATATAGGTCTCAATTTCTGGTTTTTTGAAAATTGCGAAAATTCTCAATTTTGTCCGCGTCTTCCTAAATCTACAATTATAAAGATAGAGATTTTTCCCTTAATGAAATGTGTTTCTTAAAGATAGAGTTTGACTAGTATCCTACTAACTTGAACTATATTAGTAGACTACTAGAGTGATTGTGAATCCGTATTGCCCAGGAATGATTGGAGTAAGTAGTTATTTACTTCGCTTGAAATTTGTGTCTCATGACGTATTTGCTTTTCATTCTAGATATTGAGTAAAATACAGATACGTATCCTTCAATAATGTGTATATGTTTACTTCCTGTGGGCATATTACACTAAAGAACCAAAACACTGGTAAACCCATGCGTATTCAAATAAAGCGATCTGGAACTAATCAGAATAATGCGCTCCGGTCGGAAAAGACTATATAAGGCAACCAAAGTCTGGCAAAAATCGGTTACTGCTACTACAACGGTAGGTTATTACGATTTAAGTGAGTTAGAAATTGGTGTTACAGTCCAGCGCAAGAGAGATGGTGCATAGCATTTCCGAGGTCGCGATGAAATTTGATTTTCTCGTACGACTATTTCACGAGTGTACTGTGAATATCGGGAATCCTGTAAACCATCAAACCTCTGGCGTCGCTACGGCCGCAAAAAGATCGTGCAAGAACGGGACTGACAACGGCTGAAGAGAATCATTACACGTGACAGAAGTGCAACTCTTTAGCAAAGTGCTGCATATGCCAGGACATCAACAAGTTTCAGCGTGCGAACCATTCCACGAGACTTTATTGATATGATGTTTCGGAGCCTAAGGCCTACTCTGTACCCTTGATGACTGCTCAACACAATGCTTTACGCCTCGTTTGGAGCCGTCAACAGCGACATTGGACTGATGATGTCTTGAAACACGTTGCCTCAACGAGTCTCGTTTCACATTGTATCGAGAGGATAAAGGTGTGCAGTTGGTGGAGACTCTGTGATGGTATGGGGCGTGTGCAGTTTGAGTGATAATGGACCTCTCATACATCTAGATAAGACTGTGACAGGTAACGCGTACGTAAGCATCCTATCTGATAACCTGCACCCATTCATGTTCATTGTGCATCCCGACGGGCCATTCCACGAGGACAATGCGACAGCCCACACGTCCAGAATTGCTACACAGTGCCTCCAGGAACACTCCGGAATTAAAACGCTTCCACTAGCCAACAAAATCCTCAGATATGAACATTATTGAGCATATCTGGGATGTCTTTAAACGTGCTGTTCAGAAGATACCTCCACTCCCTGGTACTCTTATGGGTTTATGGACAGCCCCGTAGGATTGATGGTGAAAATTACCTCAAGCACTACTTCAGACATTGGTCGACTGTATGCCACGTCGCGATGAAGCATTTTTGCGTGCTCGCGGGGGTTCTACTCGATATTAGGCAGGTGTACCAGTTTTTTTTGGGTCTTCAGCATGTATTTATAAAGAGGGTTTAACTCTCGTTAACTTTACCGAAAAATAACAGTTAATTAGTGTTATAGATCGATGTGAATGCAAAAATTACGGCTACGATTTCAGTTCCACCACAGAAAATATTTATAACCCTTAACTGGAGCACCAGGGTCCCTTCATAATTTATTTTGCTTAAGAATTTTGCCACAATGAGTTCTACGCAACCAAGACTCCCAAGTAAATTCACTTCAGTGTTTTTAACAAACTGACTAATGTTTGTCCACATTCTGATTAGTGCTCCTGTGTACGGCTGTAAAATTATAATTTTTTTATACATCAGTAAGGGCCCCGTAGACCATGGGGCCGCTTTGCTTCCACCGTAACATTGTGAACACTTTTCTACTGTTTCGCTGCGACAGAGAAACCTGGTGTGAATACCAGAAACTCATAGTTCAGGATTGTATAGTGAAGGTTTTGCAATGGCTTCGACGCTTTTGAAGCTTTTGAACTGGATCCACTGAGTAATGAAACATGTTATCTTTTAATATAATTTCCTAAAGAAATAAAAATTAAATATTTTTTTCAAGTTTGCTCTGATTATAATTACATGAATGCAACATTATCATTTGCATCCTGTTTTTTCCCTTTTATTTACAATTTTCAGTAATAGGTGACAAGGTTTCTAAGTTGTAAATAATACTGCTAGAACTAAACTATAAATATAACTAAAGTTTGTAATACACAAGAAGGCAACAACTCTCCACCATAATATAAAATACCTCAAAACATACTTGTAGACTAGACTAACACATTTGTAGGCTTCTTGGTTGGGGAAAAATAACATGAACGAGAACCGATGTCCTCCGTTACTCACAATATACAACATACAACATACACTTACAAAAGAGAAGGTTGAATACCTAAGCATACGTCGGGATTCAAAATCCTTGTCCCTCGTCTCATGATTCGAAATCACTAAGAAGGGGAAATGTTTTTTATTATTTTGTTAAAAACACTAAAAAATCAAATCTGTACATTGAGTTACAGATGCAATTAAGGTGTCTGTAACTTGGAAGGGAAAATGCCTATTTTCAAATGTTACTAACACCACTTTCTTGGTACTTTTATTTATTATTAAACTATTTATGATTACATCGTGGGGAAGGTATTCCAGATCTCAAGAGATCGTCCTTATACTGTACCTACTGTACTTCCCCCCCCCCCATATGTCACATACAGTGTTCACTGGTCTTTGAAAATATAAATCAAACCAAGTGCTTGAGGCAGTAACACGCCTCCCGCAATTTGTACATATTTTGATTTTGGTCGGAGATTGTACCATCTTGTTACTAACTCAAGCATAAATATGAACTAGAGATATATTGTATCATGATAAGCCAAACGTCCATTAAAATAGAGATACTAAGACTTTCGAATAGCTGGAGACGTGCTGTGGCTGGAGGTGGTTATCTGTTACTACCTCAAGTCCTTCAAAGCCAGTATTGAGTCGACACCTGCTGTAAACACCTCAACCTACCGCAGACCCTCTTAATCCACAACACATTCCATCTGGATCGGACGGGACTCTAACCCTCGCCAGTGGAGGAGGGAAAGAAGTCTGACCCTTCACTCAGAACGAAACTGTGCGAGATATTTGAAATTCAGGATGTTATTGGCACCGTTTGTACGTAACATTAAACAGCTTCCAAATCTCTTCTTTTCTACGTTCTTTTACACATCTAAGAAAAAAACGCGGAATGAAAGTCTTTTGAAATAATGTAGTTTCCTTCTGTAGTCTCAAGTTACAAAAGAGTAATAAAATTTTATTTAAGGAAGAAAAGATTTTAATGTAAAACAATTATAAAAACATCAGACACTGTTTAATCAGTCATATTCATTAGAATTAATTGAAAGAAGCTGATCTTTTAAAATGATAAACTCTTGAGAAAAAAGGCGAGCAGAGAAAAAATTATCTAACACTTGGTTTTCCAATCCTGCAAAAGCTTTGAGTAACATGTAGAGTGGACATTTATCCGTTTCATGCAATCAATTTAATTTAAAAAAGCACCTCTCCGAGGTGCTCTATCTCATTCGAGATTACTTTATTATGTCATTGTATTATTATGTATTATGTCAGATTACTTTACTACATCTTGTGCTATCGCACTTGCCACCTTTTCGAGGTGCTTATTTGTCTAAGGTCAATTATGCCCTTCTAATACTACATTCACTATTACGGCTACATTCACTCTCCTTGCCACATATCTCCCTACACCCTACCACTCCCATCTATACCTAACTACCTAGCTTGCCCTAACATCTTTTTTAGTCGGACGACCTAGTCGTCCTGTGGGGGTGTATGTCAGAGCAAGCTGTTTTTTATTTCATAATTATATTTATTCAAAGACGCACATTTTTGAAGTTCTTGCACAATGGTGCAACTCCTCAGAATTACGCTTCCAAGTAAGCTTTCAGATTGCCACGTGCGGCAGTGCCTCGCTTCTTGGTAATCCGCTCACGCGACAGCGTTGCCCAACGGACTCGCGGCAACCGCCGAGCGCAGCTGCACACTTTGGGATTCCCAGAATTTTCCAGTCTCATATGGCGCAACAGCGAACTTCGTTGCACACGGCACGCCGGCGGCGCAACCGCCTCGCCGAGCGGCGTTGCAACGGAAAACTCCAGTCTTGGTCGTGAGCTGGAGCTGGGCGGTCGCCTCGCTGCTCTCCTCTCTCACATGCGGTGCCACTGCAGTCCTGCTGGTGGAGCTGTGCGAGACGGACGTGCCATGCCGTTCTCTGCATATACAGCGCCACTACTTCGGTAACCGCCTGGACTCCGTGTGGAGCGAATGCTATTCCGCTCTGCATGTAATAATTGCTCCTCCTGCTGAGCAATTTTCTGCTTCTATAACGTGGCTGGCGAGCATGCTGTCTCGCCGCTCAACTTTGCGGAAATTCTTGCCGTCTACATTCAATGCTGCTACTGGTGACTATTGCGCCCTAATTACTTGCCGCATTCAACTACATTTTGTGTTCATGCTTGTGTGGCAATCTCAATTAATCATTCTACAAACTGTGCTGCTTGCCACGTGATTTAACTATATTTTGTGTTCATGCTTGTGTGGCAATCTCAATTAATCATTCTACAAACTGTGCTGCTTGCCACGTGATTTAACTATACTTTGTGTTCATGCTTGTGTGGCAATCTCAATTAATCATTCTACAAACTGTGCTGCTTGCCACGTGATTCAACTATACTTTGTGTTCATGCTTGTGTGGCAATCTCAATTAATCATTCTACAAACTGTGCTGCTTGCCACGTGATTTAACTATATTTTGTGTTCATGCTTGTGTGGCAATCTCAATTAATCATTCTACAAACTGTGCTGCTTGCCACGTGATTTAACTATATTTTGTGTTCATGCTTGTGTGGCAATCTCAATTAATCATTCTACAAACTGTGCTGCTTGCCACGTGATTTAACTATACTTTGTGTTCATGCTTGTGTGGCATTTGTGACTAATTATTTTTTACAAACTGCATCGCCGACATCATGTGCCTAACTGGTGCCTTGTATTCTCGCTGGTGCTCACTTACGGCACATACAATCTCCTATACTACACCTGCCTGAAAACGGGCCCGGGTTAGCTGCCCGCCAGTAAATCACACCAACCTCAGCAAGATGCAAGAGAAACAAGTTCTGTGCTACCGCACTAATATGGTCCCATGTCATGGGCAAAATTGTATATTTACATTGTGATTTTGTGTGCTGCAACCCCTTTGTTCCTTCTCCCCCTCATGGTTTAAGATGTACTTTGTTTTAAATAGAATATATGTTTACATGATTTAATTTACAACTTTTATGGTAACAAGCATTCTCTTCCCACTCCTATCCTTGCAGTCCCAGACCTGCAAGGGTGATTATAACCTGTTTTCTCATTACAGGAGTCTGGGTGGTCCTTCGAACTTTAATTAAATCTAACTGGAGCTATTCTAGGAATGTTTGGGAAGGGGTCGAAGCCTCATTACTTCACAACCAGTCCACTTTGCTCGACCCGCCCATCCAATAAATTATATTAAAAATTATCATACGCTACATTATTTTTCACTGTCAAACATTTTTCAATATTCTATATTCTATTCAATATTCTATATCTATATATGTTCTGTTGAGAGCTGTATTCTATGACTTGCTAGTCGACTCATGAGTCCTCTTAAAGCTACATGTACCGAAAAATACTTATACGAAAATTCAATAGATCACAGAACTGTCATGGGAGAATTTATATTACCAATATCCTCTAAACAAAAAATCCAATTTTCTAACTGCAAACGGCATTTCATTCTTGTTTAATATAGAATTTACGTCACGAAGCACGTTTGAAATAAAAATTAAAAATGTGTTTTGGAAATTTTATTTTTGAATTAGTCCCGGGAGCGAATATTTTTTTGACAAACAGCTAAAGCATATTTCTTGCGGCGAAATATCTTGAAATCTATGAATGAAATCTAAATATGCTTTAACTGTCAAAAAAATACTCGCCGGCAGGGGGGGGGGGGGCATTATCAGTGGCGTTGCTGGCGGGGGCGAAGTGTTCTTCTTGGCAACACCGCGTTGACTGATCGATATAAATTATTTGGTTTGACTGAAGCAATGAATTCTCGTGGGCAATGAATACTATAGGGCAGGATTCCAGGAGGAACTTGTCTTTGAAAAAAGGGCTCGTGGACGTTTTACACCAAGGTCTGTTGTTTCCTCTCGTCGCCCCTGGTATCCTACAACTGCACAAAGTTTCTCTTTATATTTGTTACAAATAACTATGCTTCGCAAATTGTATCGACTTCATTTTTCAGTCGTCTCCTCAAATATTCAGTACAGAAGAGGAAGCACAGAAGAATCTATTTCGTTTTTTTTGAAGGTTTGGAATTTCCAAAATTTTCGAGTTTTATTGTAATTCCCACTGACGCCATATTTATTAGAGCACTTTCCCCTATTCAAGGAAAGGAAAATGATACTCCCTCACATCGAGGACGAACTATTTTTTCTTTAATTTGTATTTTCTGGCGCACTACTTACAAAATACGTAACTTAGAGAAAGTGTTGTAATGCTTCGGCTAAAACTGCAATTTTTCGACAGAATAATGGGACATGGATCTTTCATACCGAAAAATTAGCCTATGACAAAACGTCCGTCCGTCAAGTGCAATGCTAGAGCCCAAACAATTCAGACGATTTTCTCCAAAATTAACGTCCTGCCATCAGTCTGACCGAAAACGTTGCTCTGCGAATTTGATAGGAGTATTACGATTTTCAGGGGTTCACGATACCAGAAACTTTTAAAAATTTCCCCCAAAATAACTCAAACTTTTACATAATAATATCAATAATAATAATAATAATAATAATAATAATATTTATTATTATTATTATGATTATTATTATTATTGTAAGAGTCCTTCGTACCGAAAAAGTACCTAACGGCAAAACGTCCGTTTGTGTAAGAGCAACGCTAGTGTGATAACCGTTCAGAAGATTTTCTCCAAAATTCATAATCCACCATCGATCCGACCTTCCTTACCCTGCGCTTTCCTTGCCCTGCGAATTTGAAATGAGTATTACGATTTTCGGGGGTTCACATTGCCAGAAGCTTTTTTTATTTTCCCAAAAATAACTCATAGTTTTTAAAAATATTATTATTATTATTTTATTATTATTATTATTATTATTATTATTATTATTATTATTATTATTATTATTATTATTATTATTATTATTATTATATTATAGAGAAATATATAAAAACTTCTTTGAAGAAAACATTACTTCCTTTCGTATAGTGTATCTCTCCCTTATTTTCAAGGTGTTGAAATATCATGTCACTTTTTCAAGCATTTAAATCAATAGAAGTGTCACGACATGAACGGAGTCAAAACAAACGGCTGTTGGCGTCCTTTGCGTGACAGTTAAGAAAGAAAATCATATGATCCATCATTGAAAATCGTTACAAAGATGTGGAATATATGAACTGAAAAATAAATGGTTGAATTGAGTATTGGCTTGTTTCATAAGAAAATATTTATCGAGAACGAAAATGTTGTTGCAAATACTACATATTTGCGTCAGAAAGTTGATGATTCTACAGCACACCTGTTTATGAATGGATTGCTGTTCATTTGTTCTCTGACAGCAACTCGAGAGTTCCTTGTCGCATGAGCAAACGGCAAGAAAAACTAATAGGGAAATATAGAATTGACATATCCTCCCTTATCGTAACGAGCAATTTAGTACCAATTGGAGTTTCGATTTGAATTAATGGATAAGATTGCGAATATTGTATTTTGACCTGCGATATCTCTTATTCTAATCAAACGCCAAAATTGGCGCACCAGCGCCTGTAGGGAAAGCAATGGCAAACTACCCTAGGTATTCTTGCTGAGCATACGTCTCTCAAGAATACGTCAGATGCTTCTGGAGACTCGCCTATCCAATAACCTGTGTATGACATTAAAGAAGTAGAGAAGAAGAGGAGAAGAAGAAGAAGAAGAAGAAGAAGAAGAAGAAGAACCTACATCTGAATATCCTTCGTCTGTCGTTTTCCTTACACTTCACTTTTAAAGAATTTGGAATATTATTCAACTGAATAGTTGTCATTATTATTATTCAAATGATCCCATTATATTTAAAGACAGTATTTGTAAAATTTCATTTTATTTTCACTTCCTCAAATCATACGTTTAAATGATTATAATTATAAACATTTTCAAGTATTGAAAAAATATTGTTTTGAAATTTCTCAGAATAAGTTACATTTGTTATGTTTTTTTTTAATTTTAAGCTTACACAGAATTTCTTATTATTCTTGATTAGTACAAATATAAAAATCGTTATATTACATGCTGATGTACATTCATTCAGAATCATCCTAATAGAAGTGTGATACATTCAAAGTTACATTCGCAAAAAGGCTATTGAGCCAGTATGAAATATAAGAATTTAGAGTCACACTAGACAATTTATTAAAACGTTTTTGATGAAATAGTTCATCTATAACAATTTTACTTGAAAGAAAATTATTTAAAATTAAAGGGATTCCCGTAGTAGCTATTCAGCAACTGAAGGTTATTTGAAAAGAAAAATAATATGAATGCAAGAGGTTGCAGAGGTAGCTAGTAAGTAGAAAGTTGTTGAAAGGGGTTGGAGGTAGGGAATGCACTAACATTTTTAACCATTTGTTATAAGTTCAGTTTCTTATGTTTTCATAATCTTCCGCAGTAACTGAATTTTTCCCTTTAAAATCAATACCTTTTATAGTCAAACTCTTCTAGTCTTAACTTTATCACATCCTCCTACGAGTAACCTTTATTATTAAAAAAGAATGTTGATTTCCCTTTCTCAAACAGATATCTGTCTCTTTGTTCTTATCTAATAATCATGAGACGTTCACTAATAACTCATTTCCCCTCTCTATCCTAATCCTTTCTTAACATTTAGATGCTATTTTCCCATCTCTTTTCTCATTTTTTGCCTCTTTATCTCCCACCTTAACATCTAACTGGGTGTGCAATATTCTGTTTCTATGATGAATCTTAAATAGAAATTGACGGTTACCGGTCAGTAGATCTACAAAAATGTCTACGTAAATATGTCTAATACTTGATGACTAACGACACTTGGTCTGTTCTAAAAAGTCTACCTCATAAATGTCTACACATTTCGCAAGAATACATGAAAAAAATGTCTAGTGTAAGTAAGTCCATTTGCAGAAATGTTTACTGCCTAAAAGTCTACTGCCAAACGTGTTTAAATGCAAAAATGAATATTGCAAATATGTTTATAAATGAAATTTTTTGTTAAACGTTTTGGAAAGTGTAATTATTAATGCATATTTAACTCTAAAAATGAATTTATAAAATATATGCTGTATGAATAGTACAGGGTTTCATTAAAGTTGTTCATCAGATTCTTGTACTTCTTCCGCTTGCAATTTTTGGCGCTAACTTATTCATTTCAAGTAGGCGAGTATTTCATTTCGCTGACTGTAGTGTTCATAGAGCGACATCATTATTTGAACTTTCTCCATTTTAAATGAATATTTTAACAAAATACTCGTTAGACATGTCTGTTTTTGTTAGACTTGAGCTAGTTGACATTTAGATCATAGATTTTTGATTTGAGCAGACATTTTAGTTGTAGAATTTTTTATTGGTAGACATTTTAACTGTGGACCTTTAATAATTAGACTAAAATATCTGTAGACCTCATTTTTATATTCTGTTATACCTTAATACAGTTAGGCAATTTTGGTGTAGACCTACTGACCATGAAAGAAATTGGCACTTTGTGTCAAAGTTCATAACGACGTTCCGGCCTAGGTGATTGATATAAAACATCCTTGAGCATGTCCAACACATTTACATCAACATATATCGTAATAAATTCAAAATCTCTATTCTTTTTTGACTGTCGAAGTAACATGCCCTCAGTAGCGCCACCTGTCCACCCCTTTGTGCACAACGCCGGCGACGATTCGCTACGATAATCTGAATTCGCCCTATAATCTCCTCCTTCCACTGCTCCCAAAAACACACACTAAGGAACTCAGAACGCGCAGTCCATACTGACAGGTATCAAGCCATCGAAGGAAAATATGGCCTCAATGCACTATGATGCTGCTTTGAAAGAGAACAGCAGGGAAGTTCCCATAAGAAGTGTGTTAGAAACCCAGCATTTTCTTATTTGGTTTAGTTTATACAAAAACTCTCGCCTTATAATTAAAAATTCTCTCTTTCGGTGACAAACGAAATGATTACCTCGAACCATTTAATGAATATAATGACTATATTCTATATCTGAACTGAATGTTAGCACCATTAATACCGCTCTGCCCTGCCCTTTACTGCACTTCACATCACTATAACACTTAAAACGCTTCCTTCCCATTTCTCTGCTTTACACTGCACGCCACCTCACTTCATAAAATAACTTGCTTCGCTCTATAAATTACTATTCTTAGTTAAGATACTCATTTACATTGACATTTACCTAAATTATTTTCGTAAAACATTGAATTCTTCGACTAAATGGTACAACATATTTTTCAAGCCTTGTATTCCATTCCGAAATCACTCAATTTGTAAAAGAAAATTTCACGATATCCATTCCACCTTACATTTATTTAGTCCCTGAGAACACCTCTCTTCATGTATGTAGGTAGCCGTCGTTGAATTTCTTTCTAAGCTGGATCTCAAGCTATAAGCTTTGTAACAAGTGCAGTGTTTCCGTTGATTGCCTGTTTTCGAGTGTATCTTACCCTGCAATTTTCTTGCACCTCAATGTACATTTAGCTGCCCTAAGCTGAACTCGTTCCAAACTTGTACACTCCATTATTTTGGGTAGATCCCAACAAATTGCATCATATTCCATTATCTGATAGACAAGTATTAAGAGGGTATATAGCTTCTATTCGGGAAATGGTTTTAAAATTTCCGGTACATTGTACTTAATATCCAAGAAAGTTGTATATTTCATATTGTATAGTAGCTTTGTCTCATGCTTTTGCAATATTTTAGATAATTTGTACTGCATAAACGCTTTTAATTTAAAAGTTATAATTTTTTACATGTAAATGTTTAACTAAAAAAGATGCTTCAATTTTTTTGAATGATTATTTTACATAAAAACAAGTCTTATTTCAAGAGCACATTAAGTTCCGTATCACAAAATATTTTTAGAAATGTTATATCAAGTAGTTTTTATATAAATGTCCACTTCAAATAAATGTGCGACAAATGAACATCAAGGTAAAGAGTGTCATTCACCAACCGCTACTATAACCTAGAAGTCTTTGCTATAATCTTTTCTTCTTAATGTTCCTCTTCTTTTTCTTACCAGTTTGCTAACATCTTCCATCGCTTTATCAGCTTTTACCACTCTAAAATTCAATCATTGCACACAAAGTACTAACGAAGAGACCATTGGTACTCAATACATTCTTCCCGACTTGAATAATACATGAACTTGAATATACCATTTTATTCGTAGAGAATATTGAAACACTAACCTGAAGTAAATAACACCAAATAATCTTATCTTGTCAACGCCAATAATGTCAACGTTCAACAATGAACTTCTAAAATATCCATCGCTTAAATGTTGCCCAAGACAGCGTACAGTGACAATATACTATTAAAATTAAATAAAAGTTTGTTGAAATTTATGGTATTCAAATCCTTTTCATAGTACAGTTAAAGCGCATTTTTAAGAGAGAAATATTATAGCGCCAATTAAGGTTTCGACTCATTTAAAAAAATGTACATGACTTTTTGTAAAGAGCTAATTTGTTGCAATAGAATTTGTGTGCGACAAAAAATCTATTTTCGGATTTAGTTTTGATAGTTTAACATATTGCTAGTGTCGAAAAAAGGATAAGATAGCCGAACATGAGACCATATATTTTATTGATACTTATAACATATGTGGAGAAAATGTAGGAAAAATTGGAGCTGCTTTTGAGAAATAAATTGATATATTTAAAATAATTGTCTATAATTCATGCAAAATTTGCACGAAAACTATTCATACGTTCTGCCGTGATCGCGTTGACTAATCAAAGAGGTCAATAAGTTGAGCAGTCGCCTCTACAGGGCTGTGGATCACAGCAGGTTGGGCAAGGCGAGATGGATTGACCAGGAAATGCTCTTGGGCAAGGCGAGATGGATTGACCAGGAAATGCTGTTGGCCAAGACAGGTAGCGGGACAGCCGTGAAAATTGTGAGGGAGAGCTTTGGACTCGTGCAGGATGGCCTGTACTTGTTTTAGTTAGTTACGTTAATTATTCACAGGAACGTGCAGGATCATTGGATATTGACTGTATTGCCAAGATTATTGACAAACTATTTATAAAAGGTTAATAAGATATTTTTATTTTCCCGTGTCCGTACGTATATACGGAATAATAAATGTAGAATAGGGAAAGTTATGTAATTCTGCAAACAATCGATTTCGATATTTCGGAAGCCACTATTATACATCATCATCATCATATCACCTCATAATTCAAGGTTTAAAAAGTTTGTTTTAACAAGGGATCCAGCCGAAAAGCCGATTCCCATAATGACACATGCTTATCTGTCTCCGGGATAGAATATGACTGGGCTCGGAAGAGAACGTGTAGCGTTGTCCGAAATTGTCGATATGCCAATAATAATGATAATTTAGTATTATTGTTATTTTATTTTTATATAATTGTATTATTATATTAATAATATTATAAGAAGAGCGAACGTCATTTTATTCTATTGAAATGCTTTTGACGTAAGTAAATCGTGTTAGTTGCAAGAACGTACTGGCCTACTGCCACTCTTACCAAAACTTGCAAACAAGTGTAAAATCTAAAAATACTGCATTAGTAATTTTGGGCAACATGAGAATAAAATGGAACATTTGGTGAAATTTTAAAATCTCGTAGCTCTGTTACCATTTGCTTGAACAAAATAATTTATAAAGCAAATTTATTGAGCATTTTACCACTTTTAAATTGAACAGGACTATTTTTGCATTAAAATCAACTATTAAAACTTTATTCCGCCAAAACCAAAAACTGCCAGATATTTGTTTGGCTACAAAAACGTGTTCCGAAGTACGATGCGAGGTGATAAACCTACTTCCTGACGTGTTACTAATAACAATATAAACAAAATTTTTAAATATCTTCTCCCTCACCTTTTGCAAGTTAGACCCCCTTCGGGCGCCCGATCGACTGCACTAGTAAGGAAGTATCTAAAAATTAAAATGAAATAAACGCATTGAATTAATCGAAATAGGCATCAAGGTGGTTCATAGAAATAAGTCACAAAACAATAAACGATTATGCTATAAGAGGGAATAATAAATTATTATAAATAGTAAGTGGTAAAACACATTTATTTAGCATTTAAAAACAAAAATCAATTGCCAAAAATATAGGTTACAACCATCGAATAAACACCAATAAAATTCATTCTAGAATTTTTCTGTGGTTTTAAGTAAAGGAATAGCTTTTTTTCAAGACTTCTTCACCTGTCTGTATATGAATGACAAGCAGGTGACAAATGTGTTTTAAAAAATATTACATTGAGAAATTAAGGCAGCTTACCAATTTGCAATTACAAATTAAAAATACAAATTACAATTTGTTTTGTTTGTTATATAAAACATATCTGCTTCACTGGCACTTAAAGCTCTGCGAATTTTTTTCTGAACAAAGACATAGCTAATTAAGAAACACACATTTACCTTGCTCTTATTTTTAAACAGTATTATATGTTAATGAAAGTGTCACAGGATTTCTTCGACGACACCAAAACAACACCAAAACGACACCAAAGCAACACTGACATATGAATACACTCCACAAGGACACGCATTTACAAATACATCGAGCTCTGTACTAACAAATGTAAAACAAATAGGAAGGTTGTACAAGACTTCACAAATAGTTCACTAACAATAAATGGCCTTGTTCAGTGCTGTACTATGAAAGGGTGAAATGATTGATAGCAACATACAACATATCAAACTTGGTGATTTTTTTCAATATTCTACTGAAAAGCGATACTTCGGACGTTAATAGATATATTAAAATTACTTAATAATAAATTTATAATCCACACAGACTTAAAAACTGTAATAGAATGATTGAAAAAGACTGAGAAATAAGAACTAATATTCCAAGAGATAGTATACGTCTACTGTCTTATGTTGTAACTTAAGGCACGAGAGCGTGCTAAAAACCGCGGCATTTCGACCCTCTGACAAAAACGGTAAAAAAGGCTTCTACCAACCCATTATTTCCTCGCCGCGCTTTAATTTTACGTATCATTTTTGAAAACGAGTATGACGTAGGAAGTATTTGCGTTGTTAAATCATTAACACTTTGTTACTCACTAACACGGCAGAAACGTGTGCACTCGCGTGGTGTATTTGCATACTCTATCTTAATTAACCAAAATGAGACAGAAACTAGAGGAAAGAGGAGAGAAAATACATTCTACACAATGCAACATGATTATATAATATTTGTTACAACCATATGTTCTACCAAGTGACACTATGTTGTAAACAAAATAAAAAATGAAAAGGAAACTTTAAATATGAAAGAATTACATCACAGAAGTTAATTAATATTTTGTGAAGTACGTTTTAGTATAAAAAGAAATAGACCATCGCAACAGAATAATGTGATAATACATAACTATGACTATTTCGTTTCTGAAAGTGATTTGTCATTACCTTCTCTATGATCAATTAGACGCTATTAAGGATTCGCTGACGTGTAGAAAAGATATCTATGTGCAAATGTAACTCTCAAAGTGTCAAACCTCAAATTCGGATTCAGTACCCCAACACACATAGAGAACAAGTGATAAATATATTCTGGATTTTTTTCAGTATCAGGCATTTGTAAACACGAGTGGCTGCACTATGAAAACAATGCTGAGTAACAATACTCAAATGTGACTGTTGTGTATTCGGCACTTCTAAATGAGTCTTGAAAGGGCACTATAGTAATTGTCTTTTGTTGCTCGTAAAGGAGAATAGGTCTTTGTGAGTTTGGAGTGAGTCTTGGGTCGATGATCCCAAAAGTGCGATATGGTGCAAGCACATAATTTCAAAATATTTTACAAAACATTTCACTTTTTGAGTGTTCTCAACAAACATTCAGATTGCACCTACTAAAATGTTTGTCACGTAGTATATTTCAAAGTAAAAAAGTTAAATTCATGTGCCATATACCAAATTACTCGAACCACAAATATCTTTTGATTTTGCAGAAGCGTATTGTCTAAAACTGCATTAAACCTGTCGCAAAGCTGAAAAGTAAACTGGGAGCCGTAAAATATCTAAATTATTATCCAAAAAATTTGTGGTTATGTGTGGTTGATATTGGTTCATTGAATCGTTAAATAAAATTGAATGTTTTCGACTCCTTTTTTCAGCTGCGTGGGGTATTTCGAGGTAACAGCAGGGCCACTTGCTGAGCGGAGAGCCTGGCAGTGGATAGATAAGGGCTGGCGCAGCCGCAAGCCCACAAGAACGCATGCGTTCTATTTCCTCTCGCGCACTCACCGGACAGAGAGCCTAGGCTCCCAGGCAGACTTCTTTCGATGCTCGCATAGGTCACGGCGAGGCAAATTCACCTCATCACCTAACGTTGTGGGAAAGTTGAGTTTTTACGTGATTTTTGTTCGTGATTTCTTCATAAGGCAATTGATGAAGCTAAGAATTTAGTGTAATTGAAAATGTCCCCCTGGCTATGGGCCAATCTTTTAATTTTTAAACGGTTCACTATATCGAATTGCATTTTCGACTACAAAATGTTGAAAATTTTATTTTTTCGAATTTATTGACTAAAAGCAGTTTTCCAAAATCTGCAAAGCAACGTTTCGTTCAGAGCAGTTCTTTTGTAATAAAACAAAATACATTTTTAGCAGCTTCGAAATTAACTGACAAATGTATACATTGATAATGCAAAATGCATGCCTGCAAATTTGTTGCTGAAGTATTTGTTGGATAAATTTGTCTACAAAAAAACATCAAGTGACGGTACGGTTGATAGAATTCAGTCTAAAATTTTTATATCTGCAGAATTATGTAAAATTAATATGAATATTTTAAAGACAGTAAAGATATTTCCGAGATATTCCATGGGACATATCAAGATCAGTAAATTCAGTACACGACTATTGAGAAATATCTGCTAAATCAATATTAAAGAAACGACAGCTTGAACGAACAAACTATCAATGATTTTGCTGAAAGAAATAAATGGAGCTATTTTATAAAAAACTGTGAGATATGAAGTTCAGAATATCTAACTGCATGACTCTGGCTTCACGACTGCTTAAAATATTCTGGTCATTTGTGATTTTCATAATTGTCCATTGAAGACACAAAGAGTAAAATGATAGAAGAATTAAATACAACAAAATAATTGTCAAACCCTCTCTCTGTCATTCAATTTTACATTCTACAGAATGCATTTACTCTGCAAATGTCAAATTTTTTGTTCTGTGAATGACGCTTTTCTAGATAGATTCATAGAAGATATTACCACAATTTTTTTCTTTATTAGTTAACATCAGTTTCACCACGTTCAACTTCGCAAAACGTAGACGAACGGGAGTTGCGTATTAAATATAGATTTCGCCGTGGAATCTGTAGAGTTGAGCGAGGTCATGGAGGAGGGAACGGCCAAACTGAAGGCTTTCTCAAAAACATCGACTTTTTAACTTTCCAAGAGGCAACTTTGCTTTCTTTCATGATATATAAATATAAATTGAAAGATAAAGAAACCAACGAAACGAAATACTAGTGTAGGCGAAGCACATTTTAGAGGGAATACAACCTCCAAAGCTAGCATTGGGTATCCGATGTTTTCTGAATAGCGATAGTACGCTTAGATGGCGGCACAGCGCAGTACCTCCCTTCTCTTGAGTCGCGTTGCACATAAACGCTCGTCGAGTGTACTGATACCACGCTCGGAATCTACATCTTGCGCTTTTTATCCACTCTTCTCATATTAAACATTTTCAAAATTAAATATATCGTGGGAGAATTTTGGGAACGTATCCTTTTGGTTAAGATTAGGTCCCAGGCATTCGTCTGGTATCGCAGGCTTAACGGAAATGTTTCGATCAGAGAAGTCCGCCACTAGAACTCTTCTTCATGTAGCGACTGAATTCGTCCAGCCTAAGTAGCTATCTAATCGAAACACAGATCAAACCTATTACCACCCGGTTAGAGATGCGGCGGACATAATGCTTACTTTGACTCAGGGTTAACTCCGTCGGATAAATCAAATTAAAAAGCATAAAGCATATTTAGTCACGCCCCCACCAGAGTCTTTTGCGTGCAGTACACCAGTGGCATAGCAACAGCGCTCTCAGCTCGAAGCAGCCGTTCGCTCGCATGCGCAGCGCCACCTCCACGAGGAAGGCCACGGCCGCAGCCAGCATCCCCACGCCCAGCACGAACGGCAGGCTCCACCAGAACAGAGAGTCCCAACGGACGTAGTACAGCCACAGATATGACAGTGATTTGGCTCAGTGTTCATTAACCAGGTGAATAAAGTAGAGAAAATTAAATGACTTCCCCTGGAATCATTTGCGTGCAGTGCACCGGCAGCACAGCTGTCGCGCTCCAGGCTTGCAGCACCCGTTGACTCGCATGTGCAGCGCCACCTCCACGAGGAAGGCCACGGCCGCAGCCAGCGTCCCCACGCCCAGGACGACGGCGGGTTCCAACAGCGCAGAGAGTGTCAGGGGACTTGGCGCGGAGAGGGGGGCGGGAAGCACAGTGGGAAATGCCTTAGATAGTGCTGGTCCCCGATGAACCCACTCCTTAGACCTCATATACCACCACGCTTTACTGTGAACAAAAGAATTGAATCGGTCAGAAAGATTCCACTTCATTCAAATGTGACGACGCCACGACATTCACATGATTCTGTGGGTAACTACGGAAATGATGTATGCACAATACGCCGCATTACCTACATGTGAATGTAAATAGCGGAGCAGCTGACCGATCGTTCTTCTTTCTGTACGAGACCCCCAGGTGAGAGGTCCAGTGCGGTCAGCCAGAGCGGTAGTAATTAGAGAGAGCAGCGTTTCGAAGAAAGACTTCGAAGAGTTCGGATGTGCGTAGAGAGCTAGATCAGTGAGGATTGTGAGATGTAATTTTGTAGAAAGTACGGTGCAAAGTAATTGTTCATGCGAAAGAATAGTAAAATAGCGGAAGATTCAACCTTCTGAACTGTGATTAACTAGGCGAAGTATAATTTCGTAAATACTGTGGAAAGTAGTGGAGTAGCTAGTATGAGGCGGAATAGTAGCCTCGAAAGCAAGAACTATAAGATGTTGCGAGGCGTCAGTAGAACTGTGCAGTTAGCTCAACTAGTAAGAAGAGTTGTAAAGAACGCCAGAAAACCGATACGCCGTTAGCAAACACGCGCAAGGAGTTGGAAATAGCGTGCCGCGTAGGAAGAACGGCAAAGAAAGAAGAAGAGGCGAGAATTGTGGTGCCGGGCGTGGCCAAGAGGCAAGACGAAAGAAGATTGGCAGTGGATCTAGTGGCAGGAGAGAGAAGACGGCGTTGCGGGCGACATCGCGGACGGCTGGACTGCGAGGGAGAGAGGCTACGGGGCGGCCGGAATTGGGACGAGGTCACACGACGGCGACGCCGAACGGTTTGCAAACTGCGTTGTGCCCGACAAAGGTGACAAACATTTTGTAAAGGGATTGAGAGCCGATAGAGACTTGAACGATAGTGCCGCAGCAGAAAGGCTGTAATTGGAAATTTGCATATTCACATAAGATCTATATAACGGCAAAGCAAACGCAAAGGAACCTTGTACGCCGGTAATACAGTTCATTCTAGTGTTAAATGCTACGAGAAAAACTGTGTTCATATTTGTTCTTCATTTGTGTAACCTAGACGAGGATACTAACTGTAAATAATTGTATTCAATAAGTATTCAATATTGTGTTCTGTGTAAAAATCTAAGATTCTATGTAGAAATAGAAATAATTTGTTGCACTTATCAGCCAAGGAAATTAATATTTTGTTGTTTAAACGGTGCAGGCCAAGCTATAATTACCGTGCACGGGCATATTGTTGGAAAAAGAGTCATGAATTAGGTAGAAATACTCGAATCAGAGTGAGCAAATAATTTCAATTTTCAAAGGGTGTGTACAGCAACTTGATTTCGTGTTGTAGATTTGTGTGCATTTTGATATTTGTTTGTTTTCTGTATTCTTTGTCAGTGCTGATATATGTGTCATATTCTGGAGAATATACGCACTGTTTTACCTGATTCTATGTCCGGATGTAAATCTCTCTCATGTCCCAAAATATCCTGCCCCCTTGAGAATGCAAAGCTCGATTAGAGCATTCGATCTGACGCCAGCAACTACGGTAGTTAGCGTTAGAATATATAATTGGCTATAAGAGTAAAATATGAAATTATTAATCATTTTAAAAATTAATGATAAATTGATTCGTATGAAATCATTTCGTGCAGATTGTAGTGCGTTGTCCGCTATGGGTGGGATTCCAACCTCAGAATGGTTCTTTTCAACCTTGGTGTAAATATCTAACAATTGTGTCGAGGAGTGCGTTCAAAATGCAATGGCTGAGCCTCGTGAGAAGGAAATGTAGAAGGTGCTATGATTGAGTACCTTTCCTACGTTGGCGTAGATACATGGATCATCAATGGCGTGGAGAATCCCGTCCAAAAGGCAATGGATTGGTCTCGTGAGGAGAAAATGTAGAAACCGTTATGGTTGAGTTCTTTTCCTACCTCGACCTACGTACTTGGATAACAATGGCGTGGAGGAGCGCGTTCAAAACGTAATGTATGAGTCCTGTAAGAAGGAAATGTAGAACGCGTAACAGCCGCTATGGTTCAGTACCTTTCGATCTTGGCGTAGATGCCTGCTTCCACAATGCCCAGAAGGATGGCGTTCAAACGCTGTTTTGGGCCGTCTTCCAATCGCACCATGAATGAAACAAACGTCGGCGTCAAGAGGCATTCAGGCACTACATGTGCAAAGGATGTCTCTGAAGATTTATCCCATAACAATAGGGAATTTAGACAAATCGCTTGTCTGTATTCACTCAAGAAGAACGCTGGACCGGGCTCCTGTGGACGGCTTGATAATTCATACCAGTCCGGTTTGTCATCTATTGGAGGACACGTTTCGTACCTGCACAAGCAAATAATTTTAGTGTCAATAAATAATACTTTATATCATAAGGCAAGCAAGTCAACATTTTTATCACGAGACAGGAGAGTACCGCGGTATTGTCGCAAATGGCTATTTTACCGCGATACATATTATCCGCGCGTTCTATTCGAACTACTTCCAAAATATCAAATGTCACGTGTTTTTTAGTCCGTTTGTTGTTGCATAAGTAAAAAATATAAACTAGCCACTTAGATAATCCGAACTTCATTCTTTGTGTATCCCAAAAACCGATCAGCGATCCATGCTGAAATCAATCTCTGAACATTTTTTGTCATTAACCCCTGACGGCGGGGGTGTGCGAGCAGTGGGCTGTAGAGGGGGTACATTTTAATTGCACACCGCTCCTCCGACATCCAGTGAAGACTCACCCTTCCTAACTAACCTATAAACTGGAGGACCGCAGTTGTCTACAGAGAAAAACACTCGTTCCCCTGAAATAGGATTGTTTGGGTATTGTCACAATCATCTTAAGTAATCAGTTAAAACACACTTGACCTTAATCTTCCATTTCTACCTTGGGTCTCCTCGATCCAGAGCAAAAAATCTTTTTAATTTTTCAGTTGTATTTTTTACTGTATGCTCTACATATTTCCATGAGTTTAATGGTTTTTGGTACTAAATCGTTCGTTCAGTTTTTGCGTTTACTGGGAAAATATTTCGTGAGAGATTTCATTTTCCTAATTTATTTGGCTCTCGTAGACCCACTGATTCTTATAGGTGAGTAATAAATACGTGATCTTCGTGTTTGGAATTCTAATAGAATTATGTTTATTACATTTGTTGCCGTATAATTCAGTGATTAGTAGTACAGATAACACGTAATAATAAAATAGGAAGGTGTATCAAGATTATATATATTTATTTTTGATTATCTTGTAGCTACAATATACGAAAAGAAGCGTTAAAAGAGTTCTGAAATTATATAGCAAAAAAGTTAAAAATAATACAATATTAATAAAAACAATTAGATTATTCATGTTTTCATTGCAAATGATTATAAAATTCAACCCTATCAATTGTAAATTCGAAATATTGGGCTGGAGAACTCTTGGGTCTAACAGACTCAGAGTAGCATCGGTAAAATATCTGAAAATCGTAGCAATGGAAGGAAAATATATACATTAAATCAAGAATAAATACAAAGAAAGTGGATTTGTGACTGATAAAGGTATGAGAATCTTGTCTGATTATACAATATTACTGATGATGTAATTAAAGCATGGACATGAAGGGCCATGATTAATTAGATTGAAGAAATATTGAAGTTAACAGTTTACATGCAGGCACAGTCAATTAGGACGTAATGCTGTAAAGGAAAATACATTTAATGCTAAGTTTGTTGTCTTGGAGGCTGCACTGGAGCCCAGACGGGTGCAGTGAAGACGACGTAAGCGCGAGCGGACGTGCAGCCCACTCGCTCCTTCGTAAGATTGACGAACCTAGCAAGCTGAAAATGTCATGCATTATAAAATGCACACAAGTTGAATAGAATGGCTTTGCGATAGCAGAGCAGGAGTCGTGGTGTGTACACACACACTCACATAACATAACCACCGATTATTAAATTTAGTGAATTGAGTTGACTGCACTGACATTGATTAGGCATCAGCATTTAAACAGTATGTTATAGAATGCGCTCAAGTTAAAAAAAGAAATTACTGCGGAGGTAGATGAGCAATTGCAGATCGGATGTAATTATGCAAAATATAACAGTTTTCAGTTGAATAGTATGTACACAAATGTGCGTAGGACGTCATCAGCTCAAAGTCATTAAATCGAATAACACTGATTACACTGCACTAACAAAAACAAGGTATGAAGATTTCACACGTCCGCGTACAGAAATATATTGCGAGGTGATCAATGTAAAAAAAATGAGTGGTCTTGCGCAGCACGTATGGCCGTCTCACAACTCATGCCCAACATTGAAAAGGAGTTGGGTGTTAGGAGGCGTCGCGTAACAATTTCCCGGGTCCCGTGCTCTCGAAAAAGTGGAATACGCGTTGCATTATAATCTTTAGAATTAAAACCTTATCTCTTAAGAAATCCTTATCTCGCACTGGGCAAAAAAAACATTTTCTGAAGACTTTTCTGTGCCACTACGGAAGAGTAACTCCCCCCTCCCTAGGTGCAACGCTCACTATTCAAAGGCCTTTAAGTGCAGTGATATCTGATGCAGTCACTATATGCGACAATAAACAAAATTACATTTACTTTTCAAACAGTTTCCACACCACGTCGCTTTTGTCGACATTTTCCCTAAAATGTTTGAACGTGGGGTGTGAGCAGAATTTGGTGACCTGGCTGACAGCTTCTTCGAGCGTCTGAATCTGTCGGGGTTCTCCAAGGACGGCCAGGAAGCCCATGAAGGTCCCGGTGAAGGCACTCACAATCACCATCCCGAATGCGCTCAGCAGCAGGAACAAGAAGTTTCCTCGGAGGTCGCTCTTGCGAGTCACGAAGCCCCCGTTGATGAAAGCATCTAAGACCTCGAGCAACACATTCCTGTAAAAATAAACGATTTATCAATGATTGCCCTTGGAAGATTCATACATCTCGACGGTGAAGAAGAATAACATTTCGTGAATAACGATCTGGACACAAAAAAATCCCTTATAGGCGCTCTCACGAGTTAGGAAGCGCCAATATTAAAGACGACCATGATATACAGAACCTTTTTTTAAATGATGTTCATTCGACAGTAGCCCTCGACAGTACTGAAGAAGATTCCTCATATGTCTGATTTAAAAAAAAAATCTCAAATAAAATAATGTTACCTCGGCAGTCGCCTTGCCGTCTCAAGAAGCATCCAGTATAAAGATGTTTAAAACTTAAAAAAACACGTTCCCGAATCAAAAACAATACGTTTCGTCTACTTTTTGTTCGAAATCGAATTGGTGATGGGTTGGCAACCTGGGTCTATGAAACAATAAGTGAATGGGAAGGTAGTGAGGCAGGTACTTGCAGTCCCTATGCAAGCAGAGATGTCAAGGTTAGCTTAAATTCGAATTGAGGACAGTGTTGATTCGTGTAGGCCATATGGTGATGAGTGCAGATTAAGGTGGTGTGGGTGGTACATGTGGCAGTCCAGATGGCATACTATTATAGCAGAGCGAATGAAATTATTTCAGGATTCGTTGGGATTCGAATTCATGACGGGATCTTGGATTATAAGGAGAAGTGTGCTGGCAAAGGAGGCGAGGTTAGTACATATGATGGTTCAGGTAGAATAATAATACAGCATAGAATATGAAGGTATGTCAATGTTGGTAGAGCGGCGTACAAAGAAATAAGTGCAGGCGAAGCCAGTAAGTCAGATATATCAGGCCGAACTGATGCCTGAATATTATTAGCACAGAGCGTTAACGTATATCAAGGCTCGATGGTATCCCATTGGTAACAGGTTGCGTTCCTGTGGCCTTTGAGATAGTAAGTCCACGGAAATGTTCGATGGCAGACACACGTGACCGCCCAGAAACAATATGTTAGCAGAGATAATGAAAAAATAGCTGGGTTAGTTGGAATTTGAATAGTGAACGAATGTGAATCTGGGTGCTATGAGACGAACAGTTTGAGAGACGAACAGGTGGTGAGGCTGTTACCTATGACCTTCTATGTGCCTTAAGACAATTACAGATAGAATGTGTGCATGGCAGGATTTGTTTCTATTGGAATTGCTGACGATTGCGGATCTGCAGTCGATGAAAAGAAAGGCGCAACTGAAATAGGCGAGGCTTGTTTCTGTCAACCCAGGTGCCTTAGTTGTATAACATAAATAATGATTCTATGGGCGGGTTTATTGGGGTTCAAGATGATGAAGGGGAGGGTACCTGTGGCGGATGAGGCGAAGGGCTCCCGCGAAGGCGGCGAGGCTAACAGCTGTGGCCGTCCATGTTAAGCCGGTGAAGGACTGCAGGATGGTCTGTTGCACTGGTTGACGCCTTTTCACAACGAGGCACATATTGTTGCGTACGTGTGGATAGAGCGAGTATTGTGTTGTCTCGGAGTATACCCATGCTGCAGCTGAAATGACGTTCACCGACCCGTTTTCAAGTCCCTGTTGCATCTTATTCCAATCCATATCCACACACCTCCAATTTTTGTAACGGTTCATCAGCAACTGCGCACACAGGAATATCATCCATTTATATTATCGAATTCCACTTACTATCGCAGAGACATTTAAGTGATTTCCTATAAAATGTACATTTACAGTCTCGTTCTTAACGTTATAATTCCATATATTTGAAAAATATTATAATTAAATATCCTACAGTGCATAAAATAATTTTACGTAACCACAGATCAGCACTCGCAAAGTTTAACGAGAGAAGCGCGAGTGGGATGGGTATAAGAGGTGCATAGCTAAAACGACTTATATACGTACGTATACGGGAAAGTAAACAATAACTTTTTGATTATGTCAGTGACTATAGATTGTGATATTATGGTAGAGAATAAAGTAATAAAAAAATAAAAAAATAAGAAAATAAAAATAAATAA
The DNA here is from genome assembly GCA_038098605.1 of Gryllus longicercus. NCBI lineage: Eukaryota > Metazoa > Arthropoda > Insecta > Orthoptera > Gryllidae > Gryllus > Gryllus longicercus. The sequence goes on from JAZDUA010000809.1 coordinate 52,910, forward strand.
ATAAATAATAAAAAATTATAAATAAATAATAAAAAATAATAAAAATAAATAAAAAATAAATAAAAAATAAATAAAAAATAAATAAAAAAATAAATAAATAATAAATAAAAAATAAAAAATAAATAAATAAATAAATAAATAAATCATTTAATTAACAGATTGTTTACTTAAAAGATTACTTATAGATTGTTGTTTAAGCTACGCGACACATACACCCACCTTAATTACGCTCCTCTCGTTGCCATTCACTTAAGAAATTAATCAATTAAATGTGTCGTGTGTCTTAAATTAATTGATGTGTAGCCTAGCTTAAACGACAACAATCTGTACCGTTGTTAAATACCTACCTCTTGACCTACGGACCAAGGTAATGTTCGTAATTTAGAGTCATAATTTGAATAATACCTGTGATGATTAATGCTATATGTGTTTTAATGGTTGCGTGTTTCAATACATTTCCATTCAGCCAAAATATTAACATTTATTTCTCGATAAACAAGTGAACCCACCAAATTGATGATGTTATGAGATTTTAATTTTGTAAGTTTTCCAGTACTGTTGTTTCTTTATCGAACTTCTTGCGGAGTTCTATTGTCACTTGGCTTCAGGGATTCAAACCTATTCAGTAAAAATCTCACATGTCCATCTTCCTCTATTTTTTTGAAAAAAATATTAAAAATCATAAAATATTTATTGATATATGTTATATATATTGAAACGCGGAGCGTTTCTCTAATTAATTAGAAACGCAGGGCATGTTATTCCAATTACGCCTAGTTTGAATTGCGCGGCAACGGCGGCGAGTAACGGACGTGACAAGGGAACGAGTCAGGCGCGAGAATGCGGCGAGACGGGGCGAGACGACGGCAGTTGCAGTGTGGAACAGAACTCTAAGGAGAGCGGAGTGATGTTGGTGCGCGCGGTAAAAGAAGGACAAAATGAAGTTAAATAATGTAAAGGAAGTTATTAAGAAGTGAGTTACGTGTGACAGTGTTAAATGTTAAAAACCGCAAGCTGGTGATCGTAGTATTGTTGTCAGCAACAGTGGTGGAAAAGGGGAATAACTGTAAGCCGCGTGGCTGATAACGGCGTGGGTAGTGTCCACGTGCCGGCGTTATTGTAAAAAGGAAAGCGAAGGAGAATTGGCGGATTGTGCCGCAAGAAAGCATCGAGATAAACTGCAAGGGGTAGGTGGACAGTAATATAGAAGCAGTGCCTACTCGATTTGGAAGACACGTGCAACGGTCGGAGTTGAAGCAGAGTTATTGTGTAACCGCTGCAGGGGGCCGGTGCAGCGAGAGTCCACGCAGTCAACCGTCCGAAGGGGCGCCGAGTCGCGCCGAAGGCCGCCGATCGTCGCAGCCGTTGGGAATTATCCGAGAAGAAATGAACTATTTTTGGTATTCAAGGTATTGTGAAATCTAAGATCATGGGTATAGTTTTGGTACCAACACAGAGAGTAATTAGATTGAAATTGATGTACTAAATGTGTGATTTCGGTAATAAATTACTTGTTTGTTTAAAGAAAATTATAATTGAGTTTTTCCAATGACCTTGTCAAACCTTACGAGACCCATTCGCGAACCAAGACACCTGTCCTTTCTAAAATTAAATGTAGAGAAAAGTACCGAAAACAAAGGTACGTCACAATATATATATATATATATATATATATATATATATATATATATATATACACACACATACACATATATATATATATATATATATATATAACACCCCTTTTATCAGACACTAACTGTATACCTTCGGCACACACAGCCGCATGCACTGTAAGCGGGTTGTTAAGATATTATGCTCGTGAAGCGAGCTTAGAATCTCAGGAAGCAGGATCTTTGGGGTACGAGAAAGGTCTGAACCCTTGACACAATAAAAGTCACACAAAACACACATAAACGAGCATATAATTCACTCAAAATTCTGTGGCATGAATTGATAACAACGAAAAACAAATCAAAAATAGAATTACACTTTCAAAAATGATCAAATAAATACAAATAAGCAACCTTTACAGCCTATTCAATAAATGAACACTTAATTTTGTTCAGAACTAATTTTCTGAAGCAGTTTCTCCAACCAGTACTGGGAATTCCCTTTGAAAATTCAATACGCCTAAAGTTAAATTATTCTAGTTACAATTGCACGTGAAATTAAATTTAATTTACAATCTCTTGCCTTTCTTTAAAATATTACATACAATAAATAATATGTGGGCAAGCGCACTACTCTCAATTTATCTTTTAATTATAACTGCTAATAACAGAATAATGACTGCTCCAATAGAATGGTTTAAGGCAAGCAAAAACGCATTAAATCTCCCACTACAAAGCTGCAAATTATTACCACCCGAGTCCTCAGTTTCTAACACTTCTGAATCTAGTCTTTTCCCTGCCGACGTGAACTTGACCTAATTTCACAGTTCTACAGGTTACCTCGAAACCGTCCACTTTCCAACCTTGAAGTCGCGTGCTGGGTTGCGCACCGCGTTGCTCGATTCCGACCTCTGCGTCGCCTGCGCTGTCCTCTTGCGTCTTCTTCTATCTTCCTGAACGGCGTCTTCTCCCCGGTCGACTCGCGTATTCTTCCGTCTCGCTAATCGGCCTCTTCTCCTCCCACGGCTGCTACCGCCTTCGATTACGCCCAATTTGTAGAAAATGTCCCTTGCACTTCCTGACTGCTAGTGCAAGTACCTCGCTCGTTCCTAACTTTTATTCTGTTAATCAAGAACTTTCAGAGCTTTCCTCACAACGGGCAATTTTTCACTTCCCGCATTAGTTAATAGAAGAATACTTCACTAATTCCTCACTACTTCGCGGACGACTAGCTAGACGTCTTTGCAACGCCGTAAACTCCTATCTAAACAGTCGTTGCGGCGGCAATTACTACCTAATCTTACGAGCGCCGATGAAAATCTGCTTACTTGCCGAGCGGTGACTCACTAGAAGAACTGCTGACCCGACACGTGCTGGCAGAAAAGAGAGATGTTGACCCGATGCGTGATGGCAAGGAAAAGAGGTCTTCCGCTTGCGCGTCCGCCCATTTATTGGCATTGCCTGGAGAAATTCTCCGTGGCGGGGGTAACTTCTCCTCCTTCAACCCTTCACCAGTAAAAACGTGGCTTGATAGTTCGTGGTGACTAGTACGAGCAACGGATACCAGACTGCGCGTTTTGCTACTCTGGTTTTCGGCTGCTCTTCTCGCTGCCTGTGAGCGTTCATGCCGATGAAACGGTGGTGTTATGGGGTTGTATAATCCCATAACGGCACAATATATCTATAATATAAAAATGAATCGCAAAATGTGTTGGTAACCGCATAACTCAACAACGCCTGGACCAATTTGGGCAATTCTTTTTTTAAAACGTTCGTTGAAGTCCAAGGATGGTTTTTACGTCGAGAAAAATTTGAATAATTGCCGGAAAAAACCTAAAAACAGCCTTTTTCTTTTTCCCATACAAACGTTTTCTAACTAAAACGTAGAGTCAATTTGAGCTTTATCACTCTAGCTATCTCTATTTATCTCTCACTATCTCACACTAGCTATCTCTCACTCAGCTAAAGCACTCATTGTTGTAGGTATGTTCGTAACGTCAAAGAGTCAATGTGCACTTTATTACCGTTATACAAAGTTCAAATTCAATCATATCTATCAATACAGTGTGCGTGTGTGCGTTGGAGCACGGAATACATGGTTGGAGGATTTAATGTCGCGTTCCGAAACTATTATAATATAGATATGCCTCCTATTAGACGAAGCAATTTAGGAAGAAGAACCCGAAATGCTACAAAGCAAGCTAATTACCGATCTAATCATGCTGCACAAGAACGTGACGACCGAAATGAACGTGAAAGAATTCGGATATCACGAACGCGTGAAGCGCGAGCGATACATTCAACTAATAATCGCGCAAGTTTGAATCGAGCTGCTTTCAGTTACGATGTGTCAATTGACTACAGTAACTACCAATGTGTTGTTATTGGTTCAATGAACTCGGTTTGCTCATATTGTAAGGCATTGAAATTTAAAAACGAAGCTAATGGATTGTGTTGCGCAAATGGTAAAGTGAAATTGATACCATTGGAACCACCACCAGAGCCATTGTACTCATTGGTTTCAGGAATAGGAACAGATTCCATACACTTTTTGACAAATATCCAACAATATAACAATTGCTTTCAAATGACTTCATTTGGGTCAACAAACGTAGTTCGGGAAAATTTTATGCCAACTTTCAAGGTATGTATTATAGCAGTTAAACATAATTATTTTATGTTCTGTCACCTAAGTTAAGATGTGTTACTAATCTTCAATGTCTTAATCATTAAGATCATAATCATCACTTAGTCCCCATATTATTTGGTGATTCAGTTTTAGCGACACTTTTATTATTGTATTGAAACCCAATATATTTGATGATAGATATTAGTTACAACTAATTAGGAGACAGATATAATTTTAAAGAACAAATATTATTTAAGTTTGATCACTAACAATCCATAAATTTATACCCCACATTGCTTATTTATTTTATTTTATTTTATAGTGTTTGGTACAAACATAAAATTTTTTTAAATTTACAGATACAAGGCCAAATATATCACAGAGCAGGTTCACTGTTACCAGTGTCAGATAGCAACTACAAATTCCTGCAAATTTATTTTATGGGCAATTCATCACAAGAAACTAATCTGCGTTGTGCGCATAACAATTTAGTAAAGAGGTCTATTGTAGAACAATTACAAACTTTATTTCATGAACACAATCAATTGATTATATTGTTTAAAACTGCCCTGGATCTGATGCCATCAGATAATCACAAAATTGTAATCAGAGCTGATGAAACACCTGCGGGTCAATATGCAAGACGTTTTAATGCACCAACTATTGATGAAGTTGCTATCGTAGTAGTTGGAGAAAACTTGGAATCCCGTGATATTGTTTTACATCGTCGGAATGATCAATTACAACGTATAAAGGAAACACACCGCTCATATGATGCACTGCAATATCCCATTATATTTTGGCAAGGTGAAGATGGCTATGATTTCTCAATAAAAATGATAAATCCCATTACAGGTAATTAAAATATTAGTTAATATCTCAGTCACTATATTACGTATTTTAATTTTATATTTCAATGTTATTACAACAAAATCTATTTACAGGTTCTGAAACACAAAAAAGTCAGTTCAATGAACTATTATTCATACCGCCTAATGATTCGGGAAAATGAAGACAATCACATATTGAAATGTCGGCGATTATATCACAAATATATTGTTGACATGTATGTTAAAATTGAAACGGAGAGATTAACATTCATCAGGTTGAATCAGACCAAACTCCGACCTGAAGAGTATATTCACCTTCGAGATGCGATTAATACTGATGGAAATGCACAGAATGTTGGTCGGATGACTATTCTTCCAGCAACATACATCGGAAGCCCTCGACATATCCACGAATATGCTCAAGATGCCATGTCGTATGTTCGTCATTATGGTACAGCAGATTTGTTCATCACATTTACATGCAATCCGCACTGGATAAAAATCAAGCAGGAGTTATTCCCTGGGCAATCACCCATTGATCGTCATGATATTACAGCCAGAGTCTTAAGACAAAAATTGAAATCTTTAATGGATTTCATCGTAAAACATTATGTGTTTGGTGAGACACGCTGCTGGATGTATTCTGTGGAGTGGCAGAAACGAGGATTGCCACATGCACACATTTTGATTTGGTTGGTTGAAAAGATAAGGCCAAATGAAGTTGACGTAGTGATATCAGCTGAAATCCCTGATGTACGAGTAGATCCTGGATTGCATGAGGTAGTTATCAAAAATATGATACATGGTCCCTGTGGAACTCTTAATCAAAATTCACCATGTATGATGGATGGTAAATGTTCAAAACGATATCCACGGACATTAATATCGGAAACAATTACTGGTAATGACGGTTATCCACTGTATCGTCGACGATCGACAGCAGACAATGGAAGATCAACAATTGTCAAATTAAATCAACAAGATATTGAAATAGATAATCGTTGGATTGTTCCATATTCACCCATTTTATCAAAGACCTTCAAAGCACACATCAACGTTGAATCTTGCCATTCAGTGAAATCTATTAAATACATTTGCAAATATGTAACCAAAGGGAGTGATATGGCTGTGATTTGAATTGGTGCAGAGAATTCCAATGATGAAGTTACCCAATACCAAATGGGCCGCTATGTTAGTAGTAATGAAGCAGTAGGGCGAATATTTTCTTTTCCTATTCATGAGAGACACCCTTCCGTTGTTCACTTAGCTGTGCATTTAGAAAATGGACAAAGAGTGTATTTTACAGCACAGAACGCAGTACAAAGAGCTGCTCAGTCACCATCTACTACATTAACCAGTTTTTTTTAGACATGCCAAAACAATGACTTTGCACAAACATTGCTATATTCTGAAATGCCAAAATATTATACTTGGAATCAATCCTCAAGGAGATTTATACGACGGAAACAAGGAAAACAAGTTCCAGGATACCCAGATGTGTATTCCACCGATGCCATTGGTCGAATTTATTCAGTACATCCAAGCAATGATGAATGTTTTTATTTACGACTGCTATTAGTCAATGTACGTGGCCCAACATCATTCCAACATTTACGAACTGTTGATTGTGAATTGTGTGGATTTACAGAGAAGCCTGTCAACGTTTGCAATTGCTAGAAAATGACGCTCATTGGGATCAAACTCTCAATGATGCTGTAATATCATCAAACGCTCATCAAATACGAACATTGTTTTCTATAATCATATCTACATGCTTCCCATCAAACCCATTTGATTTGTGGATCAAGTACAAAGATTATATGTGTGATGATATTTTGTATCAAATACGAAATAGAATGGGAAATCCAAATATACAAATCAGTGAAGAAATTTACAATGAAGCATTGATTTCTATTGAAGACATGTGCTTGATGATGTCAAACAAACTATTAATTCAATTAGGCCTGGCCGCGCCCAATCGTCCAATGCATGATGCTTTTAACCAAGAGTTGAATCGAGAAAAACTGTATGATCTCAACACTTTGAAAGAATTAATTCAAACAAATCTTGCACTGTTGAATGAACAACAGAAGTACGTATTTGATACTCTTAAGAAAGTAACAAATGATGAAACTGGAGAGATTTACTTCTTAGATGCACCTGGTGGTACAGGAAAAACTTTCTTGATTTCATTAATATTAGCAACGATTCGCTCACAAAATAAAATTACACTTGCACTCGCTTCGTCGGGAATCGCAGCAACTTTGCTTGACGGTGGTCGAACAGCACATTCAGCATTAAAATTGCCATTAAATATGCAAAGCAATGAAACTCCGACCTGCAACATTTCGAAGAACTCTGCAATGGCAAAGGTCTTGCAGCAATGTAAATTAATTGTTTGGGATGAATGCACGATGGCACATAAAAAATCTTTGGAGGCTTTAGACAGAACCTTAAAAGATCTACGGAGCAATCATAACCAATTTGGTGGTGCAATGATTTTATTAGCAGGAGATTTTCGTCAAACATTGCCAGTGATTCCACGATCAACACCAGCTGATGAACTCAATGCATGTCTAAAGTCCTCCAATTTGTGGAAACATGTCAGAGTACTTTATTTAAGCAAGAATATGCGTGTCGAGTTGCAAAATGACCAATCTGGAAACACATTCTCTAAACAACTCATTGACATTGGTAATGGCAATTTCCTATAGACATTTTGACTGGCTGCATTAACTTTCCTCAAAATTTTTGTCAGTTAACTCGATCAAAAGATGAACATATTCAGAAGGTGTTTCCAGATGTTTCTCAAAATTACAGAAACCATGATTGGTTGAGCGAACGAGCTATATTGGCTGCAATAAACATAGATGTAAATGAATTAAATTTAAAAATTCAAGAACAAATTACAGGCGAATCGAGGATATATAAATCGTTTGATTTGGCTACTAACCAAGATGATGTAGTGAACTATCCACCAGAATTTTTAAACTCGCTGGATTTAACAGGATTGCCACCTCACAATCTTCAATTAAAATGTTGGATCGGTAGTTATAATTTTGCGAAATATCAACCAACCACGTCTTTGCAACGGCACACGGTTAGCGATAAAAAATTACTAAACAACGTGATAGAAGCAACTATACTGAAAGGAAAGTATAAAGGAGAAGACGTTCTCATACCGCGCATCCCAATGATTCCGACTGATGTGCCGTTTAACTTTAAACGACTACAGTTTCCAGTTCGGCTTGCTTTTGCTATGACCATAAACAAGTCCCAGGGGCAATCATTAAGTGTTTGTGGTATTAATCTGGAAAACCCATGTTTCTCACATGGTCAATTGTATGTTGCCTGTTCCCGTGTTGGAAAACCATCAGATTTGTTTGTCTATGCACCAGGTAACCAAACAAAAAACATTGTATATCACAAAGCACTATAATAAAAATAAAACTGTTTTTTGTTAATAATTATGATTCACATGATTAACAATAAAGCGATTACTTACATTTAAATGCTTATATATGTTTCATTTAATTATATTTCTTATTCACAACGCCCTATCACCAGGGTGACGGTTCTGTTCAGGAGATTTTTTGCCCAGACTATAAAATATGTAGGAACAAAAAACTGACACATTACAAATCTTTTAAACAGAACGAAGTCTGTCGGGTCCGCTAGTATATATATATATATATATATATATATATATATATATATATATATATATATATATATATATATATATAGTCAGATCATCATTAATTGTGCAGTTCAAAATGCTAGCATAATTTTTGCAATCGTTAATCGAAAGAACTTTAAAGTATCACTAAATTTAATGATCTGCAATTATTTGTTCAAATATTTTCGGTCCAAATTTTAATAATGAAGATTTCATTGCAAAGTAAAAATAAACAATGCTTCTAGTTGCATAAAAAGACATCTGAATAACAACTCTTTTTGTGAACACAGAGTTCGGCGATAAATGCAGTTTTCTTGTGGTCTGCTGCAGGGTTTGCCGGCTTGCTACGGGAGACGACACACGGAAACGCTAAAGGCCTGTAATTTAGGTGGTAGTGGTAGAATTCATTTGTTTCATAACAAAATATGACTGTGCAAGATGAATAAGATATAGTTTTTTAATGCGACAGCAAAATGTCGTGATCTTTTGACAGAATAAGTCTTTATAAGATTCCATGACGCTGATTTCAAGATAAACTGTATAATTCTGTACCATTATACCTGAGAATAAAGTATAACATTTTAAATCGTTGACAAGCAAGTAAATTGATGGGTTCATTACAGGAAGCCTTCAAGTCCAAAATTTCATATTTTGAGATATTTCACCTAGATATTCCGTACACCTGGCGCTATCTGCTAAGAATTTCCCAAACGCATTAAAATATATAATGCGGAGAAAAAACTTAAATTCATCATTATACACGTTTATGCTACAAAGTTTTTGGTGCCTCCTGAAAAATCTCGAATTTGGGCTAGTTTGATTCTCCTAAGAAATCCTTGAACTGTAATTTTATTTACCTGACCTATTCCAATTATAGAATATAAATATGACTTACAGACATTAATTCTTCATTCGGTATTGCGCCTAAGTCTTTTTCGTCGCAGGGATCAAACGCAACGATTAACTCATCAGTAGGATGAGCCTCACTTTGTTTCGTCACGGAGCTTCTGTTGGTTTTTTTTGGAAGGGTGGGCAGCAGCAGAAATCGTCCAGTAGATGGTCTGGAGGACGGTGTACCAGCGCACAACCAAGCACAAACTATCGTAATCAAGAGAAAGATAGACTCCAGATGGCAAACCATGTCGAAAACTGTCCATGTATCCTATCAGGATAGACCTTAAAGCCAAGTACTCGGACAATTTGTGTTCTTCTGGTAAGAAACAATTGTATCTCAAGAGCAAGAAGGGGAATTTATATAAAAAACACTCCTATCTTTTGTAGTTTATCCTTCAATTATTCTCCTGTCAATGGAATTATCGTGACAGGTTCTAGAATAAATTCAAACTGGAATCAATAGACGAGTTATGACACTTATGCATGAATGCAGGTTGGATCACAAACTTTTAATATTCGTGGTATTTAGAACAACGTGAACGTCCTCCAAGACAAGTAACCGACCACCCTCAAAACTCTACACGTCCTCACAGACCGCGTGAGGCGAACTTCGTCAAGGGGGGTTGCAGAGTTGATCGCTTACACAATGAAAAACCAGCGGTTTGTTCGCTCGAAAAATCAATTACCTCAAAAAAATTACTATCGATCGGCTGCCCCCCTGCCCGTCGATAAAAAGTCCTAGCCTTGCTCCATCTCTCTGTAAAGGCAAATACAAAAATAATAACAACTAAATATACTGCACTGTGAGCCCAGAAAGAAAGAGGCAGCTGCGAGACCTTTCACAGGCCCCGAATATTTTTCGTTAAAAAATAATAAATGTATTTAGTGTAATTTAAACAAACCGGTATAAGTTACTTGTTTTGCTGAAGAAATGAATTCCCTTGTTTGTTGACGGAATGTCAGAAGAAGCTATTCTTTAAAACAAAGACCCGGGAATCTTTTGCCCCATGTTTCCTCTGGTCGCCACTGGTAAGGCACATCCTTTCTCCTATTCTTGAATACAGTTACCTAATGTTTTGAAAATTGTACCGTCCTAATTCTTCAGTGATCTCTTAGAATACTCCCTACAGCAAAGAAAGGCTAGGAAATTCGCTTTGTCACTTTTTGAAGATTTAGAATTTTTGAAATTACCTAGTTTTATTGTAATTCCCACTGACGTCATATTTATTAGCGCACTTTACTTTACATTAAAAAATATACTGCCCATCCTGAGATTAAACGATTTTTTCTTTATTTCTTTATCGTATACTACTCACAAAATACCGAAAGTAGAGAAAGTATTGTAATGCTGCGGCTAATACTGATATTTTGCGACAGAATCATTCATATTATAGGGAGGTGATGTCGAAAGAGTAGAAACAATTTCTTACACTATGGACTGGATTACTTTCTCTTAACTCATCAGAATTCACTTTTCATGAGTCCTTCGTACCGAAAAAGTACCTAACGGCAAAACGTCCGTTTGTGTAAGTGCAGCGGTAGTGTGGAAACCGTTGGGAAGATTTTCTCCAAAATTCATATTCTGCCATCGATCCGACATTCCTTGTCCTGCGAATTTGAAATGAGTTTTACGATTTTTTGGGGTTCGCGTTGCCAAAAGCTTTTTTTTATTTCCCCCAAAATAACTCCAAGTTTTTAAATTTATTATTATTAATATTATTATTATTACTATTTTTTATTACTATTATTATTAATATTATTATTACTATTATTATTACTAGTATTATTTTATTATTATTATTATTATATGGTTATTATTCTTCAGAAGTATATTGAGATAACTTAGTGATGAAAGGCACCAAATTCTTTCGTAATGTGTACCTCTCCCTCATTTTTAAAGGGGTTGAAATATCATTTTCCTTTTTCAAACATTAAAAGTCGATACAAATGTCACGACGTGACTAGTTTAAAAACAAACGGTTACTGGCGTCATTTGCGTGACTAAGTTACAAAAGAAAACTCATGTGATCCCTCATTGAAAACCATTACAGAGTTGTGAAATGTAAGTACTGAAAAATGTATAGAAAAATTTCCTCCTTTCCTCCTTTCCTCCTTTCCTCCTTTCTTCCTTTCCTCCTTTCCTCCTTTTCTCCTTTTCCACACACTCCTTCATCAACAACACATTCCATTTGGATCGGACGGGACTCGAACCTTCGCCAGAGGAGGAGAGAGAGAAGTCTGACCCTTCACTCAGAACGAAACTGTGCGAGATATTTGAAATTCAGGATATTATTGGCACCGTTTGTACGTAACATTAAACAGCTTCCAAATCTCTTCTTTTCTACGTTCTTTTACACATTTAATAAAAAAACACGGAATGAAAGTCTTTTGAAATAATGTAGTTTCCTTCTGTAATCTCAAGTTACAAAAGAGTAATAAAATTTTCTTTAAGGAAGAAAAGAGTTTAATATAAAACAATTACAAAAACAACAGACACTGTTTAATAAGTCATATTCATTAGAATTAATTGAAAGAAGCTGATCTTTTAAAATGATAAACTCTTGAGAAAAAAGGCGAGCAGAGAAAAAATTATCTATCTAACACTTGGTTTTCCAATCCTGCAAAAGCTTTGCGTAACATGTAGAGTCGACATTTATCCGTTTCATGCAATCAATTTAATTTAAAAAAGTATTCGTATAAAAATGTTTAAAATAACAAAAGTAATTAGCTTCCTATTAAATTTGGAACGTTATGTATGAATGAAACGGTATGATATCTTATAATGTGTAATATATAATTTGTGGAAAGACATAAGGGACAATTAATCAATAGCTGGTTCAGGTAAAGAGTCCAATACGTCAGTTAAGAAATCATAGCACCAAATGTTAAAGAAAGTCATATTATTGGGGAATAAAATGTTTCAAACTTACTGAAAATTCCATTAGTTGTTCCTTAAGGCCTTTTCAAGTCTTTTTGGACATGGTCTTTTTGGACATCGAAAACACGCTACCTAGTGAATACCTTGTCTGGAGTCAGTGTCAATTATTAACAATGCAGTCTGCATTTCTGTAGTAGTAATTATCATAAACATATTGCATTGTTAGAAGTGATAAATTTGGGTTTGGCATTTAAATCTCATTGTGGTATGGATACCACAATGTTTGAAATTCGCCTATACAATAATGGTAATTTACCAAAATTCAGTTAATGACAAAATTTATCAATTTTAGAATCTTTCCAATATCTGGCACGTGCTGTGGCCCGCTATGTGGACATAGCTTGAAACAGAACGAATAATTATTAATTTTCTTAAATTCGCATTATAAAGTTTTCTATAAAGAGTTTTTCGCTACAATTTACTTTATTCTCTTTTCGGATACAACTCCTTCATTTACGACATTCTATCCTCACCATCCATTATAGAACTAAAATTTTCATCAGAGCGGACTCTCATTCTGTGAACACGATAAAGAATAGCGTTACAACAATCGTTGCAAAGGGAATGAAATGAACAACACTTTCTTCGATTAGGTGGATGTCCCTCGTTACGATCTAATACGTTTGGCACACTGCCACGTAAGAGAAAACGAATTTGTTCGATAAATTTTACGGCCGTGGCGGAAATTCATATGCCCTCGCGAAATGAAGTTTAATTCGGTAGCAACATCGCGCCATTATTCGCTCACGCTCCAGAGAGAGAGAGAGAGAGAGAGAGAGAGAGAGAGAGAGAAAGAGAGAGCGCTTACTTCTTTTTCCTTTCAGGGAGACCTGCGCCGAGCGGGAACGGGGGAAGGTTGGCTGACACATCGGACGGCGGGGGAGAAATCGGCCAAGGAAGACGAATGCGATTAATAAAAGCATTTGGAAGAACAGCGGCCGACGCCAGCACTACGGCTCTTTCCGCTTCGCATCACCCGCCCTTCTCCCCCCTCCCGTCACGCACTGTTTCCTCTGCCAGAGGACCAGGAGAGGTGGCTCAGGGCATCGACTGTTGGCACTGCAGAGTATCTGACCGGGAGATCCTGGGTTAGAGCCCCGTCGGTGACAGGATTTTCGACACTAGTCTGTCAGCTAGGTCGAATTCAGTCGCTGACTCGAGGAGGATTCTAGCGTCGGGCTGCTGTGAGCGGTAGTTTTCCGTAGTTTCTTCAAGCAATACCAGGCGAATGCCGGCATTGATTGCCGGCACACGAACCTAACAAACGGGTCAAACACCGCGCTCGATGTTTCCTTCCCAATCCTCGACTTATCCTCACCCCTTACTTACACTTCTACTTACATGCACTACACTACCTCACATGCCGGGAGACCGGTCGGGAGGGTACTAGAACTCGTCCCGGCTGGGGCATCGCCACGCTGATGGGAGACACCTGGTTGAGAAAATCCCTGCTAGCCGACGGAAGGTGGGCGCCAGATCTCGCCATCCAGCAGAGCAAAGTCATGGCATCTCCCGAGCAAAAGTGCACTATACTTAGGGGACTAATGACCTTAACAGCTGTCCCGCCCGGAATCAATAGTAATCAATTAATGAATCAACGGGCAGAGGAAGACTGGCTGACACGTCGGACGGTGGCGGAGAAATCGTAAGGAAAAGGTATGCGATTAATAAAAGCACTCCTGCTCTTTCTGCTTCGCTTCACTCCCCCCACTCCCCTTCGCCATGCTCCGCCCCGCCACGCACCGTTCGCTCTCCAAGGCACCGTTTACAGCCACGCGGCGCCACGCCTCGATTGATTTGATTAGTGATTCCGGGCGCGATAACTCGAGACATTCGTCCCGTAAGTATTGTGTTTGTTTTTATCGCTGGAGGTGGCGGTGGTCTTCCCCCAGTGTGTGGCAAGATTCGGCATCGATCTATCGTTTCCCCAACCAGGTATCTACCACCAGAGGGGCACCGCCCTAGCGGGAACAAGCTCTAAGCTCCCGGTCTCCCAAGCATGTGTGCTTGTGTAGTGTGTGGTAGTGTAAGAGTGTGTAACGGATAGGACAAGAAAGAGGTAGGAAAGATCGCGCGCAGTTCGTGGCCCGATTGTTAGGGGATTGCTCCGGCATTCGCCTGGTGTTGTTCGGATCACGGAAAACTACCGATTAGAGCAAGCATCCGCTAGAAGTCTCCCCCAGACAGCGAGTGAATTTAACCTAGATACTTAGTGTCGAAAATCCCGCTCCTTTTGTGATACAAACCCAGAACCTCCCGGTCAGAGGGACTGCAGTGACATCAGTTGATGCCCTGAGCTCTCTCCTGATTTATCTTATCTTATGATCTATTTGTCTCCCATACGCCACATTTGTGAGAGGTGGATGTGATTTTTTCCTCGCTGTATGGCGAGATCCGATGTCGACCTACAAGTCGGCTTTTGGGGTTTTCTCCATCCAGGTATCTTCCACCAGCGAGACTTCCCGAGCCGGGTTCATGTCTTCACAGTCTCCGCCACATCTCGTCTCACTATGCCCCGCCCAGCTGCGTTTCACTGCTTGCCGCAGCATTACACCACGTCCTTCTGCAAACCCTCTCAACAACCCACTAATCTCCGCGCACCTTCGCCGAACGGCCACACAACGCTTCACCCGTTACACCTTCCACGACTAGCCACTCACAACCACATTGCACCTACATATTCCACACACCCTTCCACACACTGTGCCATGATCCTTAGCACTTCGCCTATCCCTAGACTGCTACTTCCTGCCCCGCCACATTACACTTCGTCCCTAGCTGTGCCATGACACACATCTTGTCACACACCATACGACCCACGTCACCCACCCTCCGCTCCACCAAAGTCTGTCACACTTCATCCTGCCCGTCCCACACGACATCGCACGTCTTGTCATATGGTCCACAACACACCGCTTCACAGCGCCCGGAGTTGCCCTGCCTCGACACACGTCAAGATACGCAACATTTTGCACATCGCCACACCCATCCAGCTACAGCCCACGCTGTCGCGTCCAGCCTCACCCCACCCATCTCCCTCCCACGCACCTCCCCCCCCCCGGCCTGCACCGCCTCGGCTCTCCCCACCCCATCCTACGTACTGTGTGCTCTTATCCTGCGCCGCCCCGTACCGCTCCCTGCCCTGCGCTCCTAATGAAACCCTGTTTCTCGCGCCGCCCTCCCTTTGGCACGTTCCGCTTCATCGCCCACCTGCCCTCCTCCTCCAGCGTCGTCCCGCCCCGCCCCGCCCCGCCCGGCCCCGCCCCGCCCGGCCCCGCCCCGTCCCGCCCCGCTCCGCTCCGCTCGACGCCTCCTCGCCGAAAGTCTTGCGATCACCCCCTCCCAGCCCACCTCTCCTTGCTCCCTGTCCCGCGCAATCTATCGTCCAGTCACGTCTCCCCTCCTTCCTGCCGCGCGGACGAGTCTGCGTTTTGACAAGCACGGAAAAGCATGTGGATAAATACTAGAACATACGTGGAAAGCTCTGAGTAATGGATTGTGATTCAATTTTTTTTTTACAATTTGAAGCTGCTACAAGTTGAAATTGGGTCAACGAAAAATCGCAAATTTGTTATAAACTAATAAGCTTTGCTTTGAACGTCTTTCCAAGTCGAACGCGAGTCTAAGGCCTTCCCTACATCCTACGGGATTAAAATAAAACATACAGATAACGCAAAATGCTAAACGCCAAATCACAGATACGGGTTTTCTCGACTCGATTTTGTGGCATAACGAATACTAAATCATATCTGTCTGTCTTTACTTCGCGCAGCAGCCCGCGGACGGGCCAGGGCCGACAACCATCGCCCCGGCCTCGCGGCAATGGGCTAAGGGAATACATGTGGTTAGCACGAAAACGTCTCCACGCCGTGTTCTGGTCTCCTCAAACTGAGAAGTGCGTTTTCTCATCGTCCCACAGCAACATATACTGGGATGTTGCAAGGAGAAGGCACACTACAATCTTGCCCGACCGGGAATCGTACTTGGGGTCGCGTCATGGAAAGCGAGCATACTGACCAATCAGCTTAACCACGAGGGCAAAGCATTATTAATAAAAAATGTTTAATAAAAAAAAGTGTGTCTTTATTAACAAATATTGGAATTCCATGTCAGCCTCCTCCTCTACCTCTCGTACACTGCTCACTCCCCTCCTGGCCTATTCGGCGCCCCCTGTGAGAATTGAAACACTCAATGCTCTTGCGTCTTCATTTTTCATTTAATTTTCTTTTAAATTTATTTATAGTCTTATATTCACGATTCACCTCTCACATAACCCTGCTTCACTCTTTCCCGCGGCAGGTTAACCGTTCCCATCAATCCATCCCACTGCTTTCTTTCCCTTGTTATGTCCCTGTCGCCTCGCGTCATTCTGTCCACCTCGCTCTCCCCGCGTCTGCACCTTGGCCAGCACCGTCCCACCGCCGCGCCGCCTCCTTCGTCGCGCGCTCAAAACATGTCGGCGGAGGGAGGCAAAAAGCGCCAGCGGGCCGAGTTGCCAAGTCTGGCCGCCACTCCGCGCCCCCGCCTCCGCCCACTCCGCGCCCCGCCCCCGCACCATCCCTCGTCACCGCCCCCGCCCACTCCGCGCCCCGCCCCGCCTCCGTTTCCGCCCACTCCGCGCCCCACCCCCGCCTACTCCGCGCCATACCTCCGCCTCCGCCCTCTCCGCGCCCCGCCTCCGCCTCCGCCCCCGCCCCCACCTCCGCCCACTCCGCGCCCCGCCTCCGCCTGCGCTGTCGCCGGGCGCAATGATTTGCTGCGTCCTTGCGCCGCCGCGGCCAAGACGCAATGCGTCGATGGGGGCGGCCCGCAGTGGTTCGCGGAGCGGTGAGGCGCGAAGACTCGAGACAAATCGGATCGGCGCTTTGAGAGGGGGGGCGGTGGCGACGGCCAGCTGAAGTGGGGTTGAGGCGGGGTGGAGTCACGGCGGATGGAAGTGCAGCAGAGTAGAGACGTGTAGAGCTGAGGAGTGTCGTGCGTGGCAGGGCGGAGGTGGGGCGATTGGTGGAGCAGGGAGGGGCGATGAGACACAACGGGGTGGAGCGGGTTGGGACGGTGGCGGAAGTGAGCGGTGGGGCTGAGGCGGGGGAATCAGGAGGGAAACCTGTGCATAGTCAGAACGGCAGAGTAGGGACGTGTGGAATTGAGACAAGAGGCGGGGCTGCAGGTGAAGCGGAGAGAGGTGGCGATGGGATGAGGAGGGGTGGAGTTGAGGCGAAAGACAGGGAAGAAAGAGGTCGGGCGGGGGCGATACGGAGTGAGGTTGAAGCTCGGCGGGGCGAAGGTGGAGAGGGCGGAGACAGTGGGCGAGCGCGTGGCGGGGTGAGTTTGAGGTGGAGTGGGGAAGGAGGGAGCGAGGCGCTTGGGCGAGCAGAGGAGGCCGCTGGGCGAGGCCTGGGGGGGTGAGATTGGGAAGAGGGGTGCCGAGCGAACGGACGATCCGGCCCTTGCGTCACTCAAGGCCGCCTCATTGACCCTCAATTTAGTACTCTCCATTTAAAGTTGATACCCCGAGCTCGTACTATTTTGTCGCGACTCTTCCATTATTTTCATTCTTAAGGGAATGAAGAAGCGAAACAACTCTCCGTGACATCCTCGTACTTTCAGAATTGCCATTCTCTTTCAATATAGTGTTATTAGGCGGATCAAACACTGACCGCGTCTGGAAAAGGGATCACGAAGGCGGAAGAGATGGTCACGATGGACAAAACTGGTCAGTTCTGAAGAAGATAGTTGAAATGAGTAAGGCACGAACATGAGCGTACTGCAGCCCGCTGCTCTACGAAGTGGCCGTTCACTGTTGGTGTTGAGAAACCTAAGTGGGAGTGCACATATTGCGGGGCGGTCCATTTGTTTCAGACACTGGACTCAGCCGTACGCGAAGCTCTGTGATCAGCTCTCTGCTGTGTAAACATGAAAGCTGACAAGAATTCCTCCGGCCTTCCGACCCGACCGACTTCCGCCCTCTGACCTCCTTGAATGCGGCGGGTAATACTCACCACGTTAAAGAAAAAGTAAAGATTTACTTTCTCCTCAATTGTTGTTAGATAAACAACGATGGCTATTAAAATGTGTACATTTTCAGTTTAAAAGTAAATTAACACTAAAACCTTGAAAGAAAAGGGAAAGTAGTTTGCTCGACTTTCACGTCTTGTCGGGTAGGTCGACGTCGAATCTCAGGTTCGAACGGATAAGGAACACCGCCACTTCTAGGGACAGCATTCACTACAATTAGGGGAGTAATGACCTCAATAGTAGATGCGCCTGCAATATACTCATTCCAATTGAGTGAAACTAGAGACAGCAGTGCCATATATGCATGAGACACGTGCATGATAGTGTAATGGCTTCTTCTACACGGTACTCTCAAATTATACCACTACATTTCTAAGCTATATCAACGTAAAGCGTCTGTGGTACGATTGCAAATAAATAAGCGATATAGTGTTTCTAGTTGCCGTTGGCAAGCGAACTCTCCACTAGCCGATCTGTATTAAGTTTTGCATGAATAGAAATATTCTCCGCGGTGGATACTTCGAGCCAACAGAACGCGCTGCGGTCGAAACGAAGGCATGACAAGATGGGGTTGGCGACATCGGAGAACAAATCGGCCCCCGCTGCGTGAGAAGATGGGATGTCATGCAGGACATCCCGGCGGGCGCCGCTGGAATCCCGAAGCACAGGAGTGGGCAATTTGACAGGGCAGCGGGTTCAGATCAACAAAGAAACAACATCGAGTCTCGCGATCGTAGCATCGCAGAAACCTTTCACAGCTGGGTATTGCTCAAAGCGCTTGTTGACAGGACGTTTTTCAACAACGAATGGTATTTTGCAAAATACCAATAATTAGTCAACAGCTTGAGTATTCGTTATCATTACGGAGGAAGCATATATTCATTTGTGAGATTGATTCCTACTCTGAGCTTCACTAGACGTGATTGCCGATTTACTTTTCACAATAATCCTTTCAATGTGCAGCATTCATCTCTTGATCTAATTGCGATAGTTATCACGGAAACCGTAGTATAAGGTCTAAATTTTACATATTCTAGAAGTATTAGCAAATCAAATTGCTGCCAAACGCAGGGGTAAATTGTAATCTTTGAGCCTTAAGGATAATACAAAGAACAAAATTTCCGATGAAATAAAAACGATTGTTCAAACAACACGTGTAATTGTTTAAAAAAAGCAATGCCTACGTGCAATCTGTTCTAAGTTTAGGACACTGCGAATTCACAGAGATGCGAGTTTGTACGATGCTCAAGTTAAGTAGGTGATCAGGGTGATGAGCCAAACGAAAAAGTATCCGAAGTAAACACATTATAAAAATGATTTTCAGGTTTTAACACGTAAACGTCATTTCACTTTAGTAAAACAATAATTTTTCCATAATATTCGAAAAGGTTCCGAATAAATGTATAAAATAAATTCTTCAATGGTCAAATACGTCACTGAATGCCTTTATAATTTCCTTAAATCCTCTGTCCCTATCGCATTTTTAATACTTAAAACTCAACAAAACTTGTTTTTCCGATTTTCTCGTCGATTTATTTTGATTATAAGTAATTGTTATTTCCCCATCAGATGGCCGAGATGTGTGAGTGTCCACTCTCTTTCCCCGAGTGGAAGACTGAAAGAGGGGAAACCATGAGTATCTGACGATCTCACGGAGTTTACCTGATTACAATATGTAGATGTCAAAGTAAAAACCTAACATATGGGTCAGTCAAAGGAAATGAGACAGGTGGATTAAAAGTAAGAAAGCTCTTTATTATTTCAAAAGTAATCTCCATAACTATTCATAAGTCCATAACTATCCCGCTGTGAAACAAGATGATCAATGCCTTCATAGAAACATGTTTACAGTTGCCTACAGAACAATGATTGTACCCAGGCGTGCACCTCTTCGTACGAAGCAAATTGACGGTCATGAATATCTTCATAGCTTAGAAAACATTAAAATCGCATTGGGATAGATCTAGATTGTATGGAGGTTGTCAAAAAAAGCCCTACTTGCTGTTCGTCTTTGTTTTTCGGCCACCAGATGTCGAACGCGCACCGGCTCTCTGACCTCACTTCAAGCATGTCTGACAGACAGGCAGAGCGGGGAATGTTCGAGATGTTCCTGCCTGATTACCAATAGAGGGTACTTCTATACACACAACTAGCAGCTTTTCCAACATCCGAGCCGTGCTCATTATACTGTGTCTCCTTTTCATTTCACTCATATCTTCTTCCATTGTGTCATCTTTCTCGTATGGCCACTAGAAGGGGAGCATGCAATAACTCGCCCACGCGTACCGCATGAACATGCGTGAGGATGGATCCGTGGAAGCGGAGATAAAATGCAATGCCATGCAGGACACGAGGCACCCTTCCACATTACACAACCACAAACAAACAGCGCGCAACAGAAAATCCAATATCTACTGCTACTGTTTTTGCTTTCTCTTCTACAAGTTACAGACCAGCTCTATTCAGCGGGCGCTGATGCGAAAGCGCTTGCCCGTCAGCATAGCACATAAATCCCCTTTAACATCATCGGGTAGTGCCTTCAGAGAAAGATGATTCAAAGGAATCTCGAAATCCCTGCTAGACCAGAATCACGACTGAAAACATCCATTCAGCGGCTGACCTGGATCAGTGTGAGCATTGCTCCTGTCTCCACAGTGACCAAGGACGAACGTTAATGGGATTAGAGCCCCGGCATTTATGATTAGCCACGTCGATTTCAGCCGCTACCTGATGTATGCTGGTACATCAGGTGTAGGCTATTGTAGCTGCTGGCTGTTCTGCCGATCGGTAGTTTTCGTGATTTCTCCAATGGACACCAGGCGAATACCTTCCTGACACACAGACCAAGACCGCGCGCTTTTTCCTTGCTCATTCTAGCCCCTTTCTTCTCCCTTTATACAAACTGTTACTCTTGTATACATTACATTACAATTTATGTCGACCTTACAGATCGTCTCGGGCACGAGGGTGCCATGATAGAGGATATTTCTGTGAAGATCCTGGAGAGAGAATGCACTATACTTATAGGAATAATGACCAGACCAGTTTTCACACTAATACCAATGTTCATATTTGACATTTTTGGGTCGGTAGTTCGACTTTGCCGGTCAGATAACTGTGTCCCCGTGACTGGGTCTAGATAAATTCCCATGCTTGGGGGTAAGAGCGACATGTGGCGACCATAACGTATTCCCTCCACTGAAACTAGCAACATCCCCCTGCCTGAGTATTTCTTCGTCACACAGCTACAGAAACTGAGATGATTTTAAAGGAAAGCTATAACTCTATTTTTGCCTCGACCAAGAATCAAACGCGGAACCACACCATGGGAAGCTAGTACGCTGCCCATGAGCCATCCTAGAGGCCACAAAAACAAGTCAATCAATAAATAAATCAAAGATTCGTATCCCTTACGCGGAACTCGTACTCACGGCCTTGGCTTAACGTACGTTGGCGCCACTGCCCCGAGCCCCTGCGCCAGCCGGCGCGACGGTGTGCGGGGGCGGAGCGGGGGGGGGAGGCGAGAGCAATTGATAAGCCAGATGTTTGCCTAGGGATCTGAAGAGGCGAGGAAATGAGATTTGAGCCTGACGAAAACGGCAGTAAACATCCGGATTCGCCCTTCTCCCCACCCTGCCTCTCGTGAGGCGGATTCATATTCGAGTGGGTGAGTGGGTGGGTAGGAGCATTTCTCGAAGGCGACGTCGGTGCAACAGTGATCCGTACGCCCATGGCTCGGCAAATTTTGTGCCTTTCGTACAAGAAAATATTTTATGGAAGGCTTTCATGGAAAATCGCGACACGTTTCAGCTTCACAGTAGTGACATAATTTATTCCTTTACATTCCGCAATAAGCAACTCGTCTTGTACAACGGTAACGTGTGAAAACAGAATGTTAGTCCCTCGAACGCAGAAGCGATAAAGCAACAATGAACCACCGCGGACATTCTTTTATTATACATAGACAGGGTAGCTTGAGTTGCATTGAAAGGCATCGGAGACAGGGTGCAAGAACGAATTCCTACATACCAGGAAAGAATTAACATAAGACTTACGAGGTAACTTCAGAAATGGCCTGTAAGATATTCAAAATTTTCGAGATGTTAATTTTATTTTAAGAAGTTCCCGAATGGGACTGATTTTCACGCGAGTAACAACGTGAAATGATCACAAGGATGTGCTGTAGAACCCAACTAAATTTAGCCAAAGTACCAATTCAAAAGGGCGTACATACATGCAACTTTTGTAAAGATAGCTCAACATTATTGTGTATGTGCTTTATTAAAATAATTTTATTAAAATAATTTATTTCATACACGTATTTTATGTACGTGTATTCTGCATGTTATGCTTCATTAGCATAGAGTAAGTACACATAATTTACGTATTTTAATTTTTTTTTAAATATAACACTTGTATCCATGCATAGAATGGATCAACAAATTCATGTTGTGTGATTTTTCACGTTGAAGATAATGAATTTTTAAGTTGTTTAAACATATTTTTCAAGGAATTACTTAGCATGAAATAAGGAAATAATTTGGATTTACGGCTGACTCAAAAGCTGTTGTTTCGTAGACTCAACATGAAAGCTTCGTGATCAGAGCTTTACCATTTTCGCGATCGTGATCGTCACATACCTGCGAGGGTTGTCCTTATTTTGGCAAGGTTAGGATGTTGTCGATCTCTCCGTCACAGTTTTTAAACTAAAGCAAGTTAGTTGTACACATTTTTAGAAATGCTAATTAACGTTAACAAAGACATTTTTTATTTTATTGTTTTCAAACTTATGAAACAATATAATCATAAAATAAATATATAATTATGTGCATTAACCTACTGGGCTATGTGAACATGAAACAAATCTTTACTAAATAATGCCAGCATCTACTCATCATCGACTTTCATTTTAGTGTGTGTCTATATCAAAACTTTCTGGAAGAAATGGAGATATTCACGTGGGGTGTATTTTACTATTTTTTTGATAATCAGTTATTTTCTCTCAGTTGTCTTGGAGAACAACTGAGACATAATATTTTGAAAGTTAAATCAGGACTGCCTTCCCTTTTGAAAACAGGAATGAGTACTTGATAAGCCCATCAATATGTGTACTCATGTGCCACGAGGTAACCAAAATATTCTCTATCATACGTCAGCTGCTTTACTTGAAGAGTCACACCAGGCTTACAATGAGAACTGCCAGGACGAGCAAGAGACTTGATTGTCCTCTTAAAATAGTTATACCACCCGGTTTTGAAGTCTATGAAGTCATATGTGTCTATTACTGATGAAGCATTTACGGGTGAAGCATTTAGGCGTTTCCTAGCTAATAATTCGAGTTCTGTGTGACGATCAGAAACTAGTCCTGGACTTCTTTCTCTTTCCCCGACATTAGAAATTCTAGTTGGCAAAAGATAACATACTTTAAGCTGGAAATGTTTATTTTTACCTTAATCTATAACGTGAAGATTAACAAAATTATTATTATTATTATTATTATTATTATTATTATTATTATTGGCTTTTGATAGCTCGTACGACTGATTATCACTTCTATGAACTTTTTGTCAAATTGAAGCCAAACTAAAATGTCTGGCATGTTTTCAAGAAACCATTACAACCTTTCAGGCGTAAGAGAAATCGTGTGGTGCTCTCTCGCCAATGAGCGAAAGGACAGGCGATAAACACAGAAAAAAAACCCTGTTGGAAGCTTCATATTTCATCTTTGCTCGATTAGCTGACGGTGTTTGCTGGCATGTCGACTATTTGGGGAGAGACATTCAATTCGTAGATCAAGAAATACCCAGTATGAAAGAAGACTGATGAATCGAGAGAAATCGAAGTAAAATAAGATATGTAAAAATAAATCCTGTAGATTTTTCATTAAGAAGCGATAATTTTAGGGTAAAATGTCAATATAATAAGCTATTCAAACTTGTATAGAGTTTTGCTTCTTTCAAACCAAAAACCAAACCAACACTCATATTTGCGTCGCGAAAATAAATATCAGTTGGTGTTTTTCTTCATTAAGACACTGGCTAATTGAATATCAAATTTAAAACTTTAATATTGGTGTTGGGGTGGACTTTTGTTGAAATCAATAAAATTATTATATGCGTGGTTATTGCCAACAATATTGTTTTTTACAAATGCAGCTTTCGATGGTTTCATTATGTGGAAGCCATAAAACTACTACGTACGTACTTTGTCGTCGTTTTGTGGCTTCCATACAGCAGAAAACTGATGATGATAATGATGATGATGGCTAAGCCATTGAAAGCTGCTTCTGTAATAAACAATATTGTTGGAAATGACAACGTACATATTTATTTGAGTAAAAATTGTATCCCCGTGGAATATATTGCAGAATACTGGACGTGTGTTGTCACCGGGTGTTGCGAGTATACATTATTATTTTGTCTACGTAATAAAGAAACACCTTATATTTCAGGAGGCTTCCGCTCTTGAAGCATCTTGAGCAAAGATCTAGTTACTAAAGATATTATGAGAACATTTTACTACAGCCGTGTAAGGGTCTAAGATGGCCTCGATATGAACCATGAAATATGTTTGCCGATCCAAAGACTTCGTGTGTGAGTTAATCATATATATTTTTACCATGGTGTTATGGCATGGATCGTTCTCTTATACGAGGGCGAATGAATAAATATGTTACACATCCAAGTAATTCTCTTTTCTGAAGCCACCTACATATAGGCGTACAGGTTGTGACAACATACAGTTTAAGTCGACTTTTCCATATAGTCTTCAAGATACTGTAAACATTTCTCAGAACGGTCCACCAACTTTTCCATTTCAAATGCGTAGAAATATCCTTCAGCGCTACGTAATCTCCTAAAAACAGCGGATTTTACCTCCTCATCGTTTCGGAATCGTTGTCCATCGAGATCCTTTTTCAGCAAGATAATCTCATTGCCCGACAGTATAGAGGATGTTGCCATGCCTCCGACGTGAAGTGATAGACCCATGTTTCATTTGACGATTCGCTGCATAAACGCGTTGCCCTCCTCAGAATACCGTTGCAAAAGTGGTGATGACGATTGGAAACGTAATCATCACCAACGTGAACATCGGTGAGAAGACGTGGGTCCCATCTTTGACACAGTTTAAGAAATCCAAGATGGTTGACAATGCAGAACACACTGCCACACGAAATGTTCAACTTTCTGTCAATTTCCTGCAGTGTTATGAACAAATTGTCTCTAATGATCCCATCCACACGGCACTGGAGGTGGCGGGCCTGCCTTCGCGATATTCGTCCGTGAGATCCGTGCGTCCGTCGTCATATTATTGCTTACACCACTTCACAATACCTGAGCAATGAATTTCACTATAAACACATACAGCAGTGATTTCACGACTAATGTCCGTGCAATTGAACCGTTTAGCCCCTACAAATCTGATCGTTGCACGCACATCCAATTGGGAATGAACATTCAGTTGCCGCGCCATTGAGTGAACACACAACACGATGACATGCCACACCAACCTTCCTATCGAAAGCGTCAGTAGTTACTGTAGCTTGCTCCGGATTGGACACGCTCACGACTCAAAACGCGCTCTCGCAGCGAGTAAGTAACTTACTTTTTAATACGCCTACGTACCATCACAATTCCAACTAAACCATTAACTATTTCATAACAATTGATCTCTCCTCAGCATTTCCCTCTGAATATCCGTAATCGCAATGGCATGCAAAGAGAACTCCCCCCCCCACTATGACTACCAGTTTTCAAGAACCACAACCGTGTAGGCGTAGTACTTCATCCTCTCGTAGGAAAGCGCAGAGCACTCACTAAACCATATCAGATCAATCAAATATCTATCGTTCTTGCCACATAGATCACGAAAATGTACCATCTTCACATCAGCCTACCAACAAAATATTTAACAAAAAAAATGTTGTTTTTTTTTCAATTTTTGAGCCTACGTCACTGGCCCATTGGGACTGCGGAAGTAATGTTACCCTTTCCGGATAAACGCGGCCCAGCTCTAACACTTTGCTGTATATCGCGAAGAAACTCGTTTATCTATGCTATTACCCGCCTATCAAGATTAGCATCAATGGGTTTCATTATCATGCCGTGCGGAACAACATCAAACGCTTTAACAAAATCAATAACGTTTGCATCCACTCTTCCTCCTATATCAATTACGTAAGAGAAGTCTTGAATCTTATTTGGCCTATAATTTTGCGTTTCACGTTTCGTCAACTTCTGCAAATGGGCATGATTAGAGAAGATTGCCAATCATCAGAAACGCTTTTAATGCTGATCTATATAATCAAAAGCCTAACCTAATTCGGTTTTATTGTCTTACGTGCTAGCTTTAAAATATTGTATGGTTAGACGCCGCCACGGCCGCACATAACGGGCTTACCTTAGAGTGCGGTCTAATTTCCGCCCCTTAACACTTGGCTACCGCAATTGACTTTACCAAGATTGTAGTTTGCTGGGCACACGTGATATTATATATATAATCAAGGGACAATCGTGATGCATGAGTAAGGGAATCAGGCATGGGTTTGGAGGGACGCACCTGAAAAAATGCACGAGCCTCGGCCAAAAGGTTGAAATCAGCGGAAATAGGAGTAAAAAATGTCAATGAACATTTAAGTACTTCTCATACTCGAACAGGTTCGAGGTATGCCTTTAATTGATCGTAAAACACTAGGCAATATAGGTCGGCCTCGCCCTTTTGGAATCCTAACCGAAACTGTCTCTCATCGGTACCTTCATCGGCGGGTTTGTAAGGTCACGCACACACGACCGCATCAATTCTGCGCACTGGGAGGGGGTGCTTGCTATTTCAGTCCACGCCCATCGGTCTTCTTTGCCTTGCAATGCCCACACTTCCCCGACCATAAAACAAATGTTACTGCAGGAAACACTGAGTTAAAGCCTAGTGTACCAAATTAAGTGAAAAACTTACACGCTCAAATCACAGTATATTGTTCATATTTTCCCTGAGCTGAATGTCAACTTTGACTGTGTTAATGAAATCAACTAGAACAATGATACATGTTTCTTTATATGATTCCATATATTATTCACTAACGCGTAAAGTTACAATTTAAAGTATTCTAATTTAATCTATCCAAAAACTGTTATCTAAAACTTGACCATACCACAAAACATCGCGAGAAGTATGCGCACATTTACGTTATTGATGAAAATTGTGGATGACAGCATAACAATACTTTCTCTGTACTACGTAAGAGTGGGGAGAGGAAATATTCGTGATGCCTTCACCCTGTCAGCGAAACTCACCCTAATAAAAACTGTGTCGAAACCCACTCTCGATGAAGCTAACGTGTGAATTTGCAACCTCCTCTCCCCTCCCCTCCATTTCCAATCGACGAGGACGCACGATTCCACCGCAGTGCACCGGAGTGCACCTGCGGGGCTGCACCGGGGCAATCAGGGCGCGCGGCCGCGTCCATCACCCGCGGTGAAAGCTCGGCCTCCCTCTCTCTCGCGCGCGCACCCACCCCGCGTGGCGCGTAGCTCTCCATTACCGGCGCGACTGTGGGGGACAGCGAACAGCACGGGGAGCGACCGGCGCCTCAAGGAACAGCCCACCGACAGCAAAACGCGCAGTGGGATGGTTGTAGTTGTTCACAGTTGCCAAGCTACTTGGAACACAATTTCCCGACGGTTTGGTGAATTTGTTTCCCGACGGTTTGGTAAATTTGGAATTTGGTTTGTGGATTTACATACGTTTCCCGACGGTTTGGTGAATTTGGAATTTGGTTTGTGGATTTACATACGTTTCCCGACGGTTTGGGAATTTTGAATTTGGTTTGTGGATTTACATACGTTTCCCGACGGTTTGGGAATTTTGAATTTGGTTTGTGGATTTACATACGTTTCCCGACGGTTAGGGAATTTGGATTTTGGTTTGTGGATTTACATACGTTTCCCGACGGTTTGGGAATTTTGAATTTGGTTTGTGGATTTACATACGTTTCCCGACGGTTTGGGAATTTGGATTTTGGTTTGTGGATTTACATACGTTTCCCGACGGTTTGGGAATTTGGATTTTGGTTTGTGGATTTACATACGTTTCCCGACGGTTTGGGAATTTGGATTTTGGTTTATGGATTTACATACGTTCCGAAGGTTGACATTGTGTGCAAAACTATGGTAATGTCCTAATTTATTTTCATAAAAATGTCACATTCTGAGATTCCGAAAGAAATTTTGAATCGTCCTGCAGAAAGTCTTTGATTGATTAGTGATTCCAAGGTCGTCAACTGATAAGGTCATTATTCATTTTTGGTCGTTTAAGGTCACTACTGAATTTTTTTATCGCAGAAAGTGGCGGTAAGTCACCCGCTGGAGGGGGAGGTCCGCAGCTGGTGGCGAGATCCATAGCCGATTTAATACGTCCCCTAACGGGACTTTCCCAACCAGGTGTCTCCCACTAGTGTTGCACCGCCCCAGCTGGGACCAGCTCTAAGCTCCCGGAATGTGTGGTAGTGTAGTGTACGTGTGTGTAAGTAAAGGGTGAGAAGAGGACAAGAAAGAGGAAGGGAAGACTGCACGCGGTCTGTGTCCCTTTTATTAGGGTACCGCTCCGGCATTAACCTGGTGTTGATCACAGAAACTACACAAAACTACCGATCAGAGCAACCGGCAACGAGAATCTCTCTACAAACAGCGGATGAATTCAACCTAGCTGCCTAACTCGTACCGAAAATATTGCCCCGCTCCCGCTGCTTTCGTCCTGCCCTGCCCTCAGCCCACCCTTCACCATCCCTACCGCCTCACCCTTCCACCTCCTTCCGGTTCTCCCCTCTCAGTCCCGTCTTCCTACTCCCATCACCTCCCCACCCGCACACCGGCCCTTCCCGTCTCGCCCCTTCTGCACCCTACCACTCACGGGCCCTGTCCCCGACCGCCGCCACTGCCCGGTTCTCGCTCTGCCCACACTCGCCTCGCTTCGCCCCTGCTCGCGCCGTTTCCTCTCCGGTCGCGCCGCGCATCCGCCCTCTTGCCCCGTCCAGGCCTCGCGACCCGCTCCCGCTGCCGCTCCTCCGCCCCCGCTTCTATTTCCTCTTCCGGCCCGTGACGAGGCTGTCGGCCGCAGTGCCATCCCGGACGCCCCACCCCCACGGCCTCCCCGCGGGAATACAGAGATTTTTCGTTCGCATCGAACCGCCTGAACAAGCTTTTAATCCCCCGGCCCAGATTGTGAATACTCGCTGTTCGCGAGATGCACGGCGGGCTGTGATGAGTGACATGAAGACATTCGTCACGGCCTGACGAGTGATTTTGACGCTCGAGTTGGGCACAGTGTGCGAAGGAACAGACCTGAAGAGAGATAGCTCAGATACGTACGTATAATATGAAATGTCACTTATTTTAAGTATTATTTTTTTAAAGAGCTCTTCAAATTGTTATGCATGCAATTACCTATAAAACATAGTTGACTATACAAGTGTTTCCAATGTTCTCAGTGATAATGTATCATCGTCATCGGCCAAAAAGTTGTCTTTTCACTAATCTACTGTTGTCATGGTCTGGAGAACGCTTCAAAAGGACATAGCCGAAAAGGTGGTGAAAATCAAATCGATAATCATGATGCTTATAAGAAAGAGAATATTAACTATTGCTGCTTACAGAGTAGCACAGTCAATATCGTATTAGTTTTCTATTTCCTTTGGTCTCAGCTAGATATTTGGACGTACCACATACTCCTGCCAGCTGCCATCTATCGTCTACTAAAGTACATTTTTTTTTTGGAAATTTTCAATTTTTTTAGTTTCATAATAGTAAAATTCAAATATTATTTAAAGATTATTAAAGAACAGTAAAACCTCACACTTAACGTCAATTTTCATTACAAAATTTGAAACAATTTTTTAGAAAATGACGTATAAGCCCTACTGTAAATGCAAAATTTGAAGGTCTTTTCACAGAAAATGTTTGAGTTTTTGAAAAACTTTAAAAGTCATTTGAAGCGCATTAACTTACAAATACAACCGTGTTTACAAATTGCTGGAAATGTGCATATTACGATATCATTCAAAAAATTTCATTTGTGTAATTTTTGAAAAAAAAACAGTAACCCAAAATGGACTCTATGATATATTAAAGAGTGCAATTGGTATTATCAGATCGAAAAGCTCTAAGAAGGAATTAGGTGCTTTGTTGAGAAAATAGCGTTTGATCGTTTCTGAAAACACAGAATTTTTGCACAAATAGCCATTAATTTAAATATAAACGGCGTTAGAGAAGTCAAAAAAATAAATATTTTGTAATTTAGATTTTATGTAATCTTTGAAATAACAAAAGAATTGTGGAAAATGGCGTCATCTTCTAGAATACGTTTAGAACTATTCCTACCAAAAAGTGAAATAAAAAATGTTGAGCCGTTTTTTAAAATGTCTTTTTCTAATTTTTTAAAATTGCCAATAATGCAGGCAATATTGTTTGAAAACTTCTAAAATTGACAAAAAAGGTACGCGACCTTAAAGATAGAACTAATTATGGAGAACAAATTGTATATGAAGGAAAAAATCTATCATCAACTTTGCAGTTGTAGGAAAATGCCGGAAAAATTAAAATTTTGCAATTTTCGAAAAGTCAGAGTTATCCGAGAAAAATTGACATATGATTCCTTTATAAGTGTATTTTACTTTATTCTCACAAGAAATTTAAATACAAACTTTGGAGCCGTTTTTGTGGAAATTTTCAGTGTTTGGGGCTTTATGAAAAGTACCCGAAAATTTTTAAGAAAACTCAAAATCGCAGTGTCTCAAGTGGAGCCAGATCGACCATGGAATTTCCATTTTGGAAAAAATCGTATGTAAGGATTAGGTGCTAGTGGTGTTCTCAGATTGACGGGCAGACAGATGGGAAGACGAACGATTTGAAAGAAAGAACACTTACATGCGTATGCTACGTATATTACTCCGTATATACATACATATACCGGAAAGTAAAAGTGACGTGAATGGCGAGAGGTTCCTTTTCAACTCAACTTAAGTGAAAAGGTTTTCGGCGTGAATATGGTTGCCCGACGGGAATTAACAGACTTTGAACGCGGAACAGTTTTTGGACCTAGACGCAAAGAACATTCCAGATAGGAAATCGTTGGCGAATTCAATATTCAGAGATCCAGTCTATACATTGTGCTGAGAATATCTCATTTCAAACTTAGACTCTCACCACGGCCAATGAAGGGGGCACCGGTCTTGGCACAAATAATTGCTTAGTCAGATATTCAGCCTATCGCAACGAACGGATCACAGTCGGTGGTGGTAAACGGCATTGTCAAAAAGTTTTTTCTTCATACTGCGCAGTTGTACATATAATTAATTTCATAACCAAATAGTTTTAAAATAATATTTTTGTCTTATAAATTGTTAATGCTGTTACACAAAAATACGAATAAAACGTTCATTTTTTTGTGATTTAAGGTCGCATCAACATCCAGATCATTAGCGACCACTATTGAGTTTAGCGTTATGGTTACTATTAGGATCACATGATACGGTGATATTAGAGGCTGAAAGGACGAACATAAATACAATCATCGCCGAGGCGGGACTCGAACCCGCAATCTTTCTGTCCGTATTCGCTTGTTAATTTTGTTTATTGCATTCCTACAAATTTCAAAACTCCCTCTTGAAGTCACTCATTTTAATACCATATACCTATACAAAAAGAATAGCATTATAAAAATAACTTCATTAACTATTTTAACGCCGCATGCACGGCAAACTTTGTTTTTGTGCAAAACAACTGTTTTTTATTCTAACTAATAATGTACAAAATAGGGTAAAGAGTGGAAGGAAATCCCTGCGTGAGCTACAACTTCACACATTTGTCATTCTTTATCAAGGGGCACAAGTCTCCAGGTGTGGGTCCCTAATCCGTACGCCCTTACTCACACTCCTCGCCGGCTCGCAAGTACTCCGACAGACTGCCCTCACCACAACCTCACTACTCAATGCCTGGGTGGGACCGCCCTGTCAGGTCCGTGCTACTACCGATCCAGGCTAGAAGCGCACTCTAATCAATGCGCCACACACATGCATCAGGACGAGTCTCTCCTCTTGGCCCAGAGTATCGGACCAACACCACGAAGACGAAGCTGAGAGCCAATCAAGGAGCCCACCGAAACTCAGGTCCGAGTAACTCGGGGCCCCCTTCCCGTCTCCACGTTTCCTCCCCCTTGAGGCTATTGACGTGAGTACCGCGAGAACCTATGCAACCTATCATCTCTGTCCCCGTCGGACGTCTGTGAGTGGAATCCGGAGCATTTCGAATGATGTCCTTCATTCAATCCTGCCCAAAGGTTGCACGCCAGGGGCCCAACTGGTAGGTTACCGGGCGAGTCCGGGCGACACGGCTTAGAATTGCTTACTTACTGTCCCCACCTTGAAGCTAACGACGTGAGATCCGCCGTGAAACTCAAGTGTCCGGGTGGTCGTCCACAACTTTCCACCAGAAATCGCGGCAACCTCCATGCAGTGGCTTAGCCCTGCGAGGACCATGTGAAATATGTGCGAAAGATGATTCGCAAAACGTGAAGTGTTAAAAAATAGTACACGCAGCACGTGCGTGAGATACCCGCCCACGCCTTTTTATACTCGTGTTCTCTCGGGTGACAAACAACTCGTCTGCGAATCACCAATTTCACTTGTTACATAGCTTGATATTCTGATGCATTATTCTTAAGGTATTTCATTACGATTAGAGGTTGTAATGAGCATTAAAAGTATAATATTTTCCAGCATGGGTGTTTGTGTTAAAACTTAAATGAACTAATGAAAATCCATTAAATCAAGTTCATATATTCAGAGAGGAAAAGGAATAAATTCTGCCTCTACAGTATCCCTGCCCTGGCTTGCTCTCAATTTCATCGAACATCAATCCTCCTCCTTTCTACACTCTTCGCCCTCTGTTAACTCGCCTCTTCGCCCTCTGTTCCTTATCGCTTTACCTTGTACATTGTGGTTATCGTAGCTCTCATCCTGAAAACTTTCAATTCAGAAATGTAGTAAATACACATTGAAAAACGCAAATGCGAGGCAAACTGTCTTAAAATGCACAATCAGCGCACAAAAGATACGCTTCGACAGTACCTCCACAAATGGTTATTTACAATGGCGGCCGTGCCTGCTTGTCGCCTACTTCTCAAATCATATTCAATAAGTATTTTTGAGAGCGTATCTAACGGCCAACCTATTCGAGTAAGTTTTGAATACGTAACCTGAAGTGAACGCTCAGGTAGCAAGCCTGTCGTAATTTTAAAGTAGAAGAGATCATGCGAATTTTACAAAATCATACTTACTTCTCAAATAGTTTCCATACCACATCGCTTCTGTCGACCTCCTCCAACGCATTTTTCAGCGAGGAATATCCGCAGACTTTGGTGACATAGCTGGCAGCTTCCTCGAGCGTCTGAATCTGTCATGGTGACGAAATGACAGCCAGGTCCAGGAAGGTCCCGGTGAAGGCACCCACTATCACCATCCCGAATGAACTCAGCAGCAGGAACAAGAAGTTGCCTCGACGGTCGCTTTTGCGAGTACAAAGACCCCGCACACTTCGCTCTGCGCTCTCGACCGAGCATCATCGCTCCGAACGTTTCGCAGAACAGTGGTGAAAAATTTTTTCAGTGCTTGTGCTAAACAGTATCAAGTTGACGGAAGTGCGTGTTTAGTGTTAGTGCACGATATTGATGTCTAACAATGATCTTCTCAGCACAGGGCATTTAGTTTCTCACGCCCTAGAATCAATTTACAATCCAGAATATCCAACCAACATGGCGGTCGCAGAAAGCAGCCTGAACTTCACGGGCAGCAGCATGGAGTACATCGAGGACAGCACGTCCCAGCCTCAACAACACTCTTTCCACAGTTCTCATGCGACTGGATCATCGTCGGCGCCTATCGAATATGGGCAAGAATCATCACAACAACAAATAACCGGATCAACCCATTCAGTGACGCAACAAAACAAGGTAATGCAAGGCAAGCGAAACCGCGAGGACAGAGGCGACGCCAGTGATAGCGACGCCAAGCGCATGACCTCGACAGAACTTTCCTCAGAACTGAACCCCGATAACAACTTGCAAAAACACTATAATGTAGATGTGTCAAATAGATTCAGTTTTTTAAATGAAGAGTTACCTGAAGCACCAGTAGAAGTAAAAAAAATCCCCTCTATCTATTTATCAGGAATTAGCAATCATACTGAATTTATAAAGGAAATCAAATCTAAGTTAACTGAAAACTTTACCACTCAACTCAAGAACAATAAAATTAAAATACAATTCACGACTATATCCGACTTCAGAGCTGCAGTTAAATACTTTATAAATGCTAATAAACAATTCCATACGTACTCAGATCCCAGTGTAAAGAAATATTCAATTGTGATAAAGAACATTCATCCCACAATTCCGGAAAACGAAATTTTTGAAGACATCTCATCTCAATTTCCATCAGTTACAAAGGTCACGAGACTAAACAAGAACAATGTCCCGATCCCAGTAGTCGCTGTAGAATTCAACGGCACCGAAAAAATCGAAAGTGTTTTGGAATTAAAATACATTTGCAACTCCGTAGTAAAGCCGGAAAGAAGAAAAAAAACTGTAGGTCCAATTCAATGCTACCGTTGCCTAGACTATGGACACAGTAGAAATAACTGTAACTACGAAGTTTCGTGTGTGTTCTGTGCAAAAAACCACCTTTCAGCAAACTGTCCATCAAAGAAATCAACTCCTACTTGTAAGAATTGCACGGGGAAACACAGGGCTGACCTCAGGTCTAATGAATGTCCATATTATAGGAACATTGTGGAAAATAACAGCAAAAATGTATATTCCAGTCCCAGATCCCGACAACCACGCACGCCACCTCCCAATCATGACTCAACGAACTTTCCATTTTTGCCTACAACTAACAATATTCCTAATTTCACACAAAGAATTAATAATCACTATCAACCAATGAATGCAAATAATGTTTATCAACAATATCACAATCAGCAAACAAACAATCAATTCAACCAATACGACAACAATAACTCCTTCATTACCAACATCACACAATTCATCACCAATCACATAATTAACTTCATCAACTCGCTAATTCCAACAATAATACAAAGTATACAGAACTCCATCACCTCCACATTTAGTAACAGTTATGGCAGATTCACACCATAAAGCATTAACCATTCTTAATTGGAATGCAAATGGCATCGTAAACAAAAAAACCGAACTAGAACATTTCCTACAGGCAAAAAAGATAGACATCGCATGCATCACAGAGACGCATTTGAGCCCAAGCAAAACATTCACCATACCAGGATTCAAAATCATCAGAGCCGACAGAAACGAAAATTATGGAGGTGGTGTCTTAATTTTGATTAAGTTTAGTATTCAACACCACCAAATAACCTTGCCACTCACTCCAGGTATTGAAAAAATCGGGATAATTGTAACATATAACAATAATCAAACACTAACTGTAGTCACGACGTATAAACCACCCAACATAAAAATAAAAACTACCTATATCAATAAATTACTACAATTGCCCAATCCTTTCATCATAGTAGGAGATCTAAACTCAAAACATTCTGCTTGGGGATGTCGGACCACAAACCCTGCCGGTGAATACTTAAACAGAATACAAAACACAATGCAGCTTAAAATAATTACGCCCACAGAACCAACCCATTTCCCATATGATCCCAACAAAAAACCAGATATATTAGATATAGCAATAACAAATTTGAAAGACCCATTATACTCCACA
Organism: Gryllus longicercus; assembly: GCA_038098605.1. Lineage (NCBI taxonomy): Eukaryota > Metazoa > Arthropoda > Insecta > Orthoptera > Gryllidae > Gryllus > Gryllus longicercus. The sequence goes on from JAZDUA010000809.1 coordinate 89,311, forward strand.
GTTCATCATGAATTAGACTCAGACCACATTCCTGTTGTTATAACAACTAAATTAACAAAATCTCCATCCCCCCCTCCTCCCACGCTGAATACTTACAATATAAACTGGAATTATTTTAAAAATTCAGTTGAAAAATCAATACCAAAATTTCAAATCCTCAATTGTCCAATTGAAATTAATCAAGCAATCACTAAATTAAACAATATAATAATCAAAACAATCAATGACTCTCAATATAAAACATTAGACATCAGAAGGAAACTTAAAAGACCACTACCTCCCAGTATTACTGAACTAATAAAAGTTAAAAATAAAACCAGAAGGCTATGGAACACCCTAAAAATCCCAGCACTGAAAAAAGAATTAAATCACCTAACTAATATCTGTAAGAAGGCAATCAGTAAATACAACCAAGAAAAATATAATCAATTTATTGAGGGACTAAATACTAAAACCAATTCTTTTTGGCAATTCACAAAGAAAATTCTAAGGAAAAGGAACAGCATTCCCCCACTGTCAACTGAAACTGGGAAAAAATACTTGCCTATGGAGAAAGCCGAGATTCTAGCAGCCCATTTTGCTAGCACATTCACTCCTAATGACTCCATAAAAAATTCCAAGCATGATGAAATAATTACATTTTCAAACGCTCCTTTATACAACGTTCCTCACAAAATTAAATTCATCTCTCCCTATGAAGTTAAACAGATAATCAAAAAAATGCCAAATAAAAAATCCCCAGGTCACGACCGAATTAATACTATTATTCTCAAAAGATTACCAAACAACGCCATCGCATTTTTAAACAATATATAGAACTCCATACTAAGAATAGGTTATTATCCCCAATCATGGAAACACTCAATAATACATCCAATAGCAAAACCAAATAAAAACCATTCACATGCAGAAAATTATAGACCAATCAGTCTTTTACCCATCTTGTCAAAAATTTTAGAAAAATTAATTCTCACCAGACTAAACAAACATATAAATAAAACTAACTCAATTCCACCTCATCAATTCGGTTTCATTTCCCAACACTCAACGACGCACCAGCTATTGAGACTAACAGAACACATCCACTCTGCTTTCCAAAAGGGATTTCACACCACCACTGTATTTCTAGATGTGTCACAAGCATTTGACAGAATATGGCATCCAGCCCTATACTTCAAATTAGTCGAAATCGGTACGCCAAATTATTTAATTCAAATAATCAAAAATTTTTTATCTGACAGAACTTTCTCAGTAACAATAGATGGTCATTGTTCTAACCCCAAACCAATTGCCGCAGGGGTCCCCCAAGGTTCGCCGCTATCCCCAACTCTCTTCAATCTATACACTGCAGACATTCCTACTTCCCATCAAATAAATACCGCCCAATTTGCCGACGACACTGCTTTATATATCTCCGGCAACTCATTACAAACTCACCAATTCCAGCTCCAACAGCATCTAAATCTAATAACAAATTGGGCAAATAATTGGAAAATTAAATTAAATCCATCAAAATCAGCAGCAAAAGTATTCTCACTAAAACCTTTTGCATATCCACCCCCGCTACTTATAAATAATAATCCTATAAACTGGACGCCAATCACGAAAACAATAAAATATCTTGGATTGAATTTAGATACTAAACTTAATTGGAAACAAACATTGAGATAAAAGCACAACAGGCAAAAATCAAACTCATCCAATTAAGACCACTACTAAACTCATACAACCACCTCTCACTGTCAAATGCACTAACACTATACAAATCACTCATTCGCCCAATATTATTATACGCATGCCCGATATGGACCAATGCCGCCAAAACCAATCTCAACAAATTCCAAGTGATTCAAAACAAATATTTAAGATCAATAACAAGAGCACCATGGTTCATTAGTAATAAACAACTTCATAACGATCTAAACATAAATGAAATAACTCACCAAATAGCGTTCCTATCAAACAACTTTTACACAAACTTATCCTTCATAAAGGCATCAAGTCACTACAGACTCGGCAAAGATCCCAGATACAAAAGCAGAATTAAGAACAGATTCCCGCTTTATTCTTTCCTTCAGATATTTGCAAATGTAGAATAATTCCCCTGAGGTGCTTTTGTTTCCTCTCCTTAGATTAAGATTAATTAAGTACAAATTTAACCTAGATTAAGTTAATTAGATTAAGCCATCAAACAATTGCAAAGTTTTTATTGTAAACTGAACATTGTACTTCAACAAACGATTAAATAAATAAAAAAAAAACAAAAAACAAAGACCCCGCTGATGAAAGCGTCAAAGAACTCGAGCAACACTTCCTGAAACAAAAAAACAGGAAGTTGCCTCGACGGTCGCTCTCGCGAGTCACGGATCCCCCTTTGATGAAGGTTCAGAGGTCTCGAACAACACGTTCCTGAAACAAGTATCAGGAATTTGTTTTGGTTGTCGCTCTCGGGAGTCACAAAGAGCCTGTTACTGAAAGTCCTTATGATGTAGAGCAACACGTTTCTTGAACAAGACACAGTAAGTTGGAGCGGAGGTCGCTCTCGCGAGTCACGAAACCCATTTCTAAAGACGCCTGAGAAACACGTTCCTTAAACAATAAACAACAATTGGTCTAAGCAATCTCTCTCGCAAGCCATAAATCCACCGTTGATGTAGGCGTCAAAGACCTGAGTAACATGTTCCTTAAACTAGAAACAGAAATTTATCTCGGCAATCGCTCTCGCGTGTCACGAAGCCTTTGTTGATGAAGGCACCTAAGATCTAGAACAAGGCGTTCCATAAAAAAGGCACAGAAAGTAGGCTCGGCAGTCGCTCTCGCGAGTCACGAAGTTCCATTGATGAAAGCGTCTAAGACCTCGAGCAAAGCAGTTCTTTTTAAACGAAATAGGAATTCGCCATGAAAGGTTTTCTCGCGAGTCACGAAGCCTCCGTTTATGAACTCTTCTAAGACCTCGAGTGACACGTTCCAGAAAAAAAACAATTGCTTTATCGGTCACCCTCAGGAGACTTATACTTCCGATGTGGGACGAGACTAACTCCTCCAGAATAAGATTCGGAAAACAGTCAGGTAAGACATGTTTTTGGGGAGTACAAATACTGTCGTCCTGTGTAGCCGTTGTTTATTAGGGAATGAGCGCAGGTGGAACTGTTCAGGCTAATATCTGTTGCGGCCACAAGTGCTTCAATATTTACCACGGACAATAGCCAAAGAGGAAATTCTATAGGACACGAAATGATTATGTGAGGGGTACCTGCGACCGATAAGGCGAAGGGCTTCCGCGAAGGCCGCGAGGCAAACAGCTGTGGCCGTTCATGTTAAGTCGCTGAAGTATTTCAGGATGGTCTCGTGCTCTCGTTGACGCCATTTCACCGACAATGATCGCGTGGGTATAGATATTCACTTGAAGCTTTTCCAATAATCCACGAGTAAGTTGATAAATTCACAGACCCCTTGCTAAAGGTTTCTTGCACTTCTTTAAAATGGATCTCCACACATTTCCATTTTTTTACACGAGACATCAGCGCCTGCGTACACAGGGAAATCATCTATTTATATTACAAAATGCTTTGTTTAGTGACAATTTACGTGATTTTTATAAAACGTCTCTTTCGTTTTGCTTTTAAGGTACAATTCGGTATATTTCAAAAATAATAAATAGATCTTCCTATTGCCCATAATAGTATATTCTTGAACGAGCGTAGGATTGCCATTATTCACGAGTTGATGACAAAATTTCTACGTATGAATAATAGCCATTATACGCAGAAGACTGTACTTTGTCTACAAGTTTCAAATAGGTATTTTAGAAATACTAAATGGGCGTCTTAACCTTACAGTATGGCCACAGAACACTCCATATTCTGACCCTAACAATGCTGTGAGCGTCGCGTACTGTATTTTCTGACCTACTAATACTGTTTCGTGGCCCACCTGTCGTACTCCGTGTCACGAACTGCTAAGTCATTGTCAGCCACGTGTCCAGATACTGCTGATGACGTAGTGTACCTGTTGCGCTCTGTAGGCGATTGCGAGAACCCTCTGCCGTGAATAATATACTACGACGAATGTGATTGGTCGAAAGTCTTGCGAGAATAGTATTCTCGCAGGGCTTGTGGAATCGTTATCATTACTGCATCCGATAACGTGCAGAAACGTAACATTCTGAAGAAGTCGTAGAGAAAGTAATTTTACGTAATAATCAATGGGCACTGATCAATGCCTACGAGAGCAGCGCAATCGGCATGAGAGTCGCGTAGCATAAGCGATAACCGTCTGCTTCATTGTTAAATATCTGTCTCTATTCTAATATACTTCTATTCAGCAAAAATTGTTCGGAGTTTTTTAATAACAAACGATTAATATTTAATAAGTGTTTTAACTTAATTAGTGTTTTAGTGTAAATTAGTGTTTTAATAAGTGTTTAAACAGTTCTTGTCTGGACGTCGTAGCGAGCGGACGTGTCTTGGGGATCGCTCTCTCTTCCAGGTAAAGAGATAATGGGCTGCGACCTGCAGGCGTACCGGGCCCGCATCGGCGGCTGGGCCGCCCGCGTGGCGTGCGTGCTGAGAAGGGGTAGCGTTTCTGCTCCTTCTCTGGACGCCTTTGCGTTGCTTATTATAGCAACATTATTAATTATTGGTGGCGTCGAAATGAATCCTGGCCCGGTGTCCACGCGACGCGGCGCACCAGTAGACGTTTCGTGGAGGTGCGTCGAGTGTTGTAACGGCGTAGGTGGACTGCGCGATGAACTGGCGCGTCTTCGACAGGAGTTCCTGAAGGTAACGGCGAAGCTGGCTGCAACTCAAAAGGAGCTCCAAAATCTGAGGGTAGCCACAAGAGTGCCTGAGGTGGAGAGGGCAGCAGAGTCCGCAACGGTGACAGTGCAGCTGGCCACAGCAGACCGGCCAACGGAGGTGACGGCGCCGGCCCAGGCGGCCGCGCCGGCCCTGGCTGCCGCGCCGGCCCCGGCCCCGGCCCCGGCTGCCGCGCCGGCCCCGACGGTTTCAACGGCGACGACGGCAACAAAATCCTATGCATCGGCTGTGAGGGGCCCAGCGGCAATGAAACTTCGAAAAGGGACGAATCGCAAGAACTGGGTTGTGTTCGGTGACTCCATAGTGCGACACGTGGGTCACGAAAACCTGCAGGTCAAGTGCTTCCCGGGAATCCGCGTGGAGCAACTGAAGGCACAGATCGAAGCCAGCGAGGTGGAAGCCCCGGAAACTGTTATCATTCACGGAGGCTCCAATAATTTACGGGGATGTCGCTCGTTTGACCACCTCACGGGCGAGATCTACGATCTTGGGGTAGCAGCTAAGAAGCGCTTTCCATCCGCCCGCATAGTGCTTAGTGGTGTAATCCGCCGCCGGGATGTTTGGTCCCGTAAAGTCGCTAGGGTGAATCGCGACATGGACTATGTGGCAAAAGCGCTCGGATTCATCTTTGTGGATCCGAACGGGTGGATCTCGGAGAGCGCCCTAGGCCGGGACGGCGTCCACCTCAACCGGAGGGGCGTCGCGGCGCTCAGTGGCCTCTACACCAGAGTAGCTGAGTTCTGCGCACGCCCTCCTGTCAACCGTTGACGCTGTGAATGCCCGCCGATCTTGCACGCTACGGTTGAATCGCGGGCTGTGGAGATAGGAGCGGAAGCTGAGGGTCTCGCACTGGTGCTGGAAGCTTCAGCGGACAAGTGTGTGATGGCGGCGACGGCGGCGACGGCGGCGACGGCGGCGACGGCGGCGACGGCGGCGACGGCGGCGACGGCGGCGACGGCGGCGACGGCGGCGACGGCGGCGACGGCGGCGACGGCGGCGACGGCGGCGACGGCGGCGACGGCGGCGACGGCGGCGACGGCGGCGACGGCGGCGGCGGCGACGGCGGCGACGGCGGAAACGGCGGCGGCGACGGGATATATTCAGGTGAGGAATGGCTTTCTAAGATTGTTGCAGGTAAACTGTCGAAGTATAGTTAATAAAACCATTGAGTTTTGGAACCTAGTTGATTCGTGCGATGCCGATATAGTGATAGGGACTGAATCGTGGTTATCAGATGACGTAGCTAATTCTGAAATCTTACGCTCCGGCTATAAATTATATCGAAGAGATAGAAAAACAAGAGGCGGTGGAGTTTTTCTCTGCGTTAAGACAGCGTTATATGTTAGAAATAGTTGGTTTAGTAACAACCTGGAAATTTTAGGAATGGAAATTGACGTACTAGGAAATCCCGTGGAAATTATTGCTTGTTACAGGCCGCCAAACGATGGGTATGAAATTTTAGATGAAATCGGTGATAGGCTGGAAAACAGAAACGGTCGGTCTATTCTTCTCGCTGGCGACTTAAACCTTCCCGACGCTAATTGGAAAGGAGAGGTGTGCGACAGGAAACTTCAAACGCGCGTCAATCGTCTGGTATGGGAGCAGGGATTAACGCAGGTAGTCGACAAACCCACGCGGCAGGGAGCAATTTTAGACATTTTCCTTGTTTATCCAGCAGAAATGTTCCTTTCCTGCGACGTCTTTCAGGGAATTAGCGACCACAAAGCAGTTATGGTAGAAGTTCAGGTAAATGTAATTAAGCGACCTAAGGCAAAAGGAACGATAGTCAGGCAATATAGAAAAGCGAACATTGAAGGACTTCGCAGTTTCTTAAGAGAAAAATACAATCATTTTCTAAGAACACAAGGGGGAATAGAGGAGCAATGGGGAGCTTTTAAAACAATCGTTGAAACCGCTTTAGATACGTATGTTCCTTGCAAAATACTGAAAAGTAATTCTGATCCTGAATATTTTAACGGGGCAATACGACGTTTAAAGAGAAAAGTTAGGCTAGCATTTAATAGGAGACATCGTAGCATTGCTGACATGATAACGTTCAAAAAATACTACAAGGAATTAGAAAAAGAAAAGAAAATTGCTCATGAATTATTTTTAAGAAACATGTTGGAGACGGGACGAAATAATTGGTCAAGCTTTTACAAATATGTCCGCAGACGCCGGGGGAATAAGGAAGAAATTCAGGAAATTCGAGTCACAGATAACGAGCCACTGCACGACGACCAGGCAAAAGCAAATGCGTTCAACGCGTATTTCGTATCGGTATTCAAACCAGAACGGGCGCAAGAGCATGTTCATTATTTTCCAGTAGAAAATCAATTTAAACTCCACGCATGGGAACTCCGCAATCGTATAAAATCACTGGAAAACGGTAAATCACGCGGGCCAGACGGTATCTCGACAGATTTTATTAAACTCGGTGGTGAGGCGATATTGCCCTATTTGTTAAGATTATTCAATATTTCCATTAATAATGCAAGTTTACCAGACGATTGGAAGGCAGCTATAGTGGTTCCAATTTTCAAAAATGGCGATAAAACGAAAGTATGTAATTATAGACCTGTATCCCTCACTTCAGTAGTATGCAAAATAATGGAGCATTTAATAGCCGGGTACATTCGTCGCGAATGGGAGAAAGTGAACTGGATTTTCCACGGACAGCATGGGTTTAGAAGTCAACATTCGTGCGAAAGTCAAATTGTTTCTCTTTTTCAAGATCTAGCTGACGTAGTTGACGCGGGTGGGAGGGTGGATGCAGTAGTAATCGACTTCGCGAAAGCATTCGACGTGGTACCGCATAATTTACTTATTAGGAAAGTATTAACCTCAGGAGTTGACGCTAGAGTTGTGAGGTGGATAAGCGAATTTCTAAGGGACAGGAAACAAAAAGTTCGAATTGGCCATCAGTTTTCGACTACGGGAAATGTTACTTCAGGGGTTCCACAGGGAAGTGTGTTAGGGCCATTACTCTTCTTAGCGTACGTGAACGATCTCCATGTGAACATACAATCAAAGGTGCGTTTATTTGCAGACGATTGTGTTATATACCGAAAAATCAAAGATAGCACTGACGAACAAATATTACAGCAGGATTTAGAGCATTTACGTGATTGGGCTGAAAAAAATGACATGGGAATTAATGGATCTAAAAGCAAAACAATAACGTTCGGGCGGGGACGAAATTATGAGGAACCAGACTATCGTTTAGGTGAGGTAATCATCCCAAGAGTCTCATCATGCAAGTATTTAGGCATTCATCTAGATAATAAATTAGGCTGGGAGGTGCATATAAATCAGACAGTAAGAAAAGCGTGGAAGTCTTTACATTTTGTAATGCGAATACTAAAGAAAAGTTCTGCAAACGCCAAAGAGTTAGCATATCTTACGCTGGTTCGCCCTCTCATGGAATACGGAGTTGCGTGTTGGGATCCATACAGAAAGGCGCACCGGAAAAATCTAGATAGAATACAGAGAAAAGCGAATAAGTTTACCTATAGACGTAACGTAACAAAAAAGTCATGGGAACCTCTAGAAACGAGAAGAACAAAGGCGAGGCTTTGCGCTCTTTATAAATCGTACGTAGGTCAACCAGCTTGGAAGGAAATTCAGATTAGACTAGAAAAACCAAATTATTTCGGCCGAAGCAATCACACCCACAAAATTCGAGCAAGGAAACAAAATTCAGATCTTGGGAAGTTTTCCTTTTGTAATAGAACAATTAGAGATTGGAACAGTTTACCTGCGGCAGTTTTCAAAGCTTTTCCTCTCAGTGTCCGAAGTTTTAGAAATAAGTTAGAACAAGATAACAGTAATTGATATTAAATGAGTAAGTGTTGTGTAGTGCGGTGTAGTGCTGTGAAGTGATGGTCAGTGTAATTCAAAACAAAAAAGTGTAGTGTAGTGAAGTGTAGTGAAGTGAAGTGCGGTGAACGCGATCAATGCTCTTTTCAATGCTGCTTTTCGTCTCGTACTGTATTGTACGGTATTATTATTATTATTATTATTATTATTATTATTATTATTATTATTATTATTATTATTATTATTATTATTATTATTATTATTATTATTATATTATTATATTATTATTATTATTGTTATTATTTTATTATTAATGTAAGTCTTGTAATTTCTGCAATTATTGTTACTTAACTGCCACCGGGTCATACCCATTTGCAGTTCTAATAAATCTATCTATCTATCTATCTAACTTTTGAAAAGTTTTGGGCTCTGCTTTTTCTTGATTGAATGTCTTAGTAAGTTGTATTGTATATTTAACCCTGAGGAATAGAATTTATGTAATGAAAACCTCACTTGTCGATTTTCCTCTGTTTTTTAATAGAAAACGGTTTTAATAAAGTTCATAAAATGATATAAAGTCAGATCGTCATTAATTGTGCAGTACAAACTGCTAGCATTGATTTTGCAATTGTGACATTTCGTATTTGTTAATCTAAAGTTCTTTAAAAGTAGTGGCGTAACTGCGAGCTAGCAGTGATAAAATAATAAGATAAAAATATGTCAAGATAAATTATATTAAAAATTGTCATACGCTACATTATTTTTCACTGTCAAACATTTTTCAATATTCTATTCAATATTCTATATCTATATATGTTCTGTTGAGATCTGTATTCTATGACTTGCTAGTCGACTCATCAGTTCTCTAAAGCTACATGTACCGAAAAATACTTATACGAAAATTCAATAGATCACAGAACTGTCATTGGAGAATTTATATTACCAATATCCTGTAAACAAATAATCCAATTTTCTAACTGCAAACGGCATTTCATTCTTGTTTAATATAGAATTTACGCCACGAAGCAGGTTTGAAATAAAAATTAAAAATGTGTTTTGGAAATTTTATTTTTGAATTAGTCCCGGGAGCGAATATTATTTTGACAAACAGCTAAAGCATTTTTTTGGGCGAAATATCTTGAAATCTATGAATGAAATCTAAATTATCAGTGGCGTTGCTGGCGGGGGCGAAGTGTTCTTCTTGGCAACACCGCGTTGACTGATCGATATAAATTATTTGGTTTGACTGAAGCAATGAATTCTCGTGGTCAATGAATACTATAGGGCAGGATTCCAGGAGGAACTTGTCTTTGAAAAAAGGGCTCGTGGACGTTTTTCTCCAAGGTCTGTTGTTTCCTTTCGTCGCCCCTGGTATCCTACAACTGCACAAAGTTTCTCTTTATATTTGTTACGAATAACTATGCTTCGCAAATTGTATCGACTTCATTTTCAGTCGTCTACTCAAATATTCAGTACAGAAGAGGAAGCACAGAAGAATCTCTTTCTTATTTTTTGAAGGTTTGGAATTTCCAAAATTTTCGAGTTTTATTGGAATTCCCACTGACGCCATATTTATTAGAGCACTTTCCCCTATTCAAGGAAAGGAAAATGATACTCCCTCACATCGAGAACGAACTATTTTTTCTTTAATTTGTATTATCTGGCGCACTACTTACAAAATACGTAACATAGAGAAAGTGTTGTAATGCTTCGGCTAAAACTGCAATTTTTCGACAGAATAATGGGACATGGATCTTTCATACCGAAAAATTAGCCTATGACAAAACGTCGGTCCGTCAAGTGCAACGCTAGAGCCTGAACAATTCAGATGATTTTCTCCTAAATTAACGTCCTGCCATCAGTCTGACTGAAAACGTTGCTCTGCGAATTTGATAGGAGTATTACGATTTTCAGGAGTTCACGATACCTGAAACTTTTGAAAATTTCTTCCAAAATAACTCAAACTTTTACCTAATAATAATATCAATAATAATAATAATAATAATTATTATTATTATTATTATTATTATTATTATTATTATTATTATTATTATTATTATTATTATTATTATTATTGTAAGAGTCCTTCGTACCGAAAAAGTACCTAACGGCAAAACGTTCGTTTGTGTAAGAGCAACGCTAGTGTGCAAACCGTTCAGAAGATTTTCTCCAAAATTCATATTCTGCCATCGATCCGACCTTCCTTACCTGCGATTTCCATGCCCTGCGAAGTTGAAATGAGTATTACGATTATCGGGGGTTCACACTGCCAGACGCTTTTTTTTATTTCTCCAAAAATAACTCATAATTTTTAAAAATATTATTATTATTATTTTATTATTATTATTTTATTATTATAATTTTATTATTATTATTATTATTATTATTATTATTATTATTATATTATAGAGAAATATATAAAAACGTCTTTGAAGAAAACATTACTTCCTTTCGTATAGTGTACCTCACCCTTATTTTCAAGGTGTTGAAATATCATGTTACTTTTTCAAGCATTTAAAGTCAATAGAAGGGTCACGACATGAACGGAGTCAAAACAAACGGCTGTTGGCGTCCTTTGCGTGACAATTAAGAAAGAAAATCATATGATCCATCATTGCAAATCGTTACAAAGATGTGGAATATATGAACTGAAAAATACATGGTTGAATTGAGTGTAGGCTTGTTTCATAAGAAAATATTTATCGAGAATGAAAATATTGTTGCAAATACTAAATATTTGCGTCAGAAAAATTATGATTATACAGCACACCTGTTTATGAATGGATTGCTGTTCATTTGTGCTCTGACAGCAACTCGAGATTTCCTTGTCGCATGAAACGAATAGGGAAATATAGAATTGACATATCCTCCCTTATCGTAACGAGCAATTTAGTACCAATTGAAGTTTCGATTTGAATTAATGGATAAGATTGCGAATATTGTATTTTGATCTGCGATATCTCTTATTCTAATCAAACGCCAAAATTGGCGCACCAGCGCCTGTAGGGAAAGCAATGGCAAACTACCCTAGGTATACTTGCTGAGGATACGTCTCTTAAGAATACGTCAGGTGCTTCTGGAGACTCGCCTATCCAATCACCTGTGTATGACACTAAAAGAAGAAGAGGAGAAGAAGAAGAAGAACCTACATCTTAATATCCTTCGTCTGTCGTTTTCCTTACACTTCACTTTTAAAGAATTTGGAATATTATTCAACTGAATAGTTGTCATTATTATTATTATTCAAATGATCCCATTATTTTGAAACACAGTAATTGTAAAATTTCATTTTATTTTCACTTGCTCAAATCATACGTTTCAATGATTATAATTATAAACATTTTCAAGTATTGAAAAAATATTGTTTTGAAATTTCTCAGAATAAGTTACATTTGTTAGGTTTTTTTTAAATTTTAAGCTTAAATAGAGCATTTCTTATTATTCTTGATTCGTACAAATATAAAAATCGTTATATTACATGCTGATGTACATTCATTCAGAATCAACCTAATAGAAGTGTGATACATTAAAAGTTACATTCGCAAAAATGCTATCGGGCCAGTATGAAAAATAAGAATTTAGAGTCACGCTAGACAATTTATTAAAACGTTTTTGATGAAAGAGTTCATCTATTACAGTTTTACTTGAAAGAAAATTATTAAAAATTGAAGGGGTTCCCATAGTATCTATTCAGCAACTGAAGGTTATATGAAAGGAAAAATAATATGAATGCAAGAGGTTGCAGCGGTAGCTAGTAAGTAGAAAGTTATTGAAAGGGGTTGGATGTAGGGAATGCACTAACATTTTTAACCATTTGTTATAAGTTCAGTTTCTTATGTTTTCATAATCTTCTGCAGTAACTGAATTTTTCCCTTTAAAATCAATACCTTTTATAGTCAAACTCTTCTACTCTTAACTTTATCACATCCCCCTACGTATAACCTTTATTATTAAAAAAGAATGTTCATTTCCCTTTCTCGAACAGATATCTGTCTCTTTGTTCTTATCTAATAAGCATCAGACGATCTCTAATAACTCATTTCCCCTCTCTATCCTAATTCTTTCTTAACATTTAAATGTTATTTTCCCATCTCTTTTCTCATTTTTTGCCTCTTTATCTCCTACCTTAACATCTAACTGGGTGTGCAATATTCTGTTTCTATGATGAATCTTAAATAGAAATTGACGGTTACCGGTCAGTAGATCTACAGAAATAAGGTCTACGTAAATATGTCTAATACTTGATGTCTAACGATACATGATTTTATTCTAAAAAGTCTTCCTAATAAATGTCTACACAAGTCGCAAGTATACATGAAAAAAATGTCTCATGCAAGTAAGTCTATTTGCAGAAATGTTTACTGCCTAAAACTCTACTGCAAAACGTGTAAATGCAAACATTAATATTGCAAATATCTTTATAAATGTAAGTTTTTGTTAAACGTTTTAGAAAGTGTAATTATAAATGCATATTTAACTCTAAAAATGAATTTATAAAATATATGCTGTATGAATAGTACAGGGTTTCATTAAAGTTGTTCATCAGATTCTTGTACTTCTTCCACTTGCAATTTTTGGCGCTAACTTATTCATTTCAAGAGGGCGAGTATTTCACTTCGCTGACTATAGTATTCATAGAGCGACATCATTTTTGGAACTTTGTCCATTTTAAATGAATATTTTAACAAAATACTCATCAGACATATCTGTTTTTGTTAGACTTGAGCTAGTTGACATTTAGTTCATAGATTTTTGATTTGAGGAGACATTTTAGTTGTAGAAATTTTTATTGGTAGACATTTTAACTGTGGATCTTTAATAATTAGACTAAAATATCTGTAGAGCACATTTTTATATTCTGTTATACCTTAATACAGTAAGGCAATTGTGGTGAAGGCCTACTGACCATGAAACAAATTGGCACTTTGTGTCAAAGTTCATACCGACGTTCCGGCCTAGGTGATTGATATAAAACATCCTTGAGCATGTCCAACACATTTACATCAAAATATATCGTAATAAATTCAAAATCTCTATTCTTATTTGACTTTCGAAATAACATGCTCTCAGTAGCGCCACCTGTCCACCCCTTTGTGCACGACGCCGGCGACGATTCGCTACGATAATTGAGAAATCGCCCTATAATCTCCTCCTTCCACTGCTCCCAAAAACACACACTAAGCAACTAAGAACGCGCAGTCCATACAGACAGGTATCAAGCCATCGAAGGAAAATATGGCCTCATTGCGCTATGGTGCTGCTTTGATAGAGAACAATAGGGAAGTTCCCATAAGAAATGTGTTAGAAACCCAGCATTTTCTTAATTGTTTTAGTTAATACTAAAATCTCGCCTTATAATTAAAAATTCTCTCTTTCGGTGACAAACGTAGTGATTACCTGGAACCATTTAATGAACACAACGACTATATTCTATATCTGAACTGAATGTTAGCACCATTAATACCGCTCTGCCCTGCCCTTTACTGCACTTCATATCACTATAACACTTAAAACGCTTGCGTTCAATTTCTCTGCTTTACACTGCACGCCACCTCACTTCAAAAATAACATGCATCGCTCTATAAATTACTATTCTTAGTTAAGATACTCATTTACATTGACATTTACCTAAATTATTTTCGTAAAACATTGAATTCTTCGACTAAATGGTACAACATATTTTTCAAACCTTGTATTCCATTCCGAAATCACTCAATTTGTAAAAGAAAATTTCACGATATCCATTCCACCTTACATTTATTTAGTCCCTGTGAACACCTCTCTTCATGTATGGGTAGCCGTCGATGAATTCCTTTCTAAGCTGGATCTCAAGCTATAAGCTTTGTAACAAGTGCAGTCTTTCTGTTGATTGCCTGTTTTCGAGTGTATCTTACCCTGCAATTTTCTTGCACCTCAATGTACATTTAGGTGCCTTAAGTTGAACTCTTTCCAAACTTGTACACTCCATTATTTTGGGTAGATCCCAACAAATTGCTTCATTTTCCATTATCTGATAGACAAGCATTAAGAGGGTATATAGCTTCTATTCGGGAAATGATATTCAAATTTCCGGTACATTGTACTTAATATCCAAGAAAGTTGTATATTTGATATTGTATAGTAGCTTTGTCTCATGCTTTTGCAGTATTTTAGACAATTTGTACTGCATGAACGCTTTTATTTTAAAAGTTATAATTTTTTACATGTGAATGTTTTACTAAAAAATATGTTTCAATTTTTTTGAATGATTATTTTACAGAAAAAAGTGTCTTATTTCAAGAGCGCATTAAGTTGCGTATCACAAAATATTTTTAGAAATGTTATATGAAGTAGTTTTTATATAAATGTCCACTTCAAATAAATTTGTGACAAATGACCATCAAGGTAAAGAGTGTTATTCACCAACCGCTACCTAGAAGCCTTTGCTATAATCTTTTCTTCTTAATGGTCCTCTTCTTTTTCTTACCAGTTTGCTAACATCTTCAATCGCTTTATTAGCTTTTGCCACTCTAAAATTCAATCATTGCACACAAAGTACTAACTAAGAGACCATTGGTACTCAATACATTCTTCCCGACTTGAATAATACATGACCTTGAATATACCATTTTATTCGTAGAGAATATTGAAACACTAACCTGAAGTAAATAACACCAAATAATATTATCTTGCCAACGCCAATGATGTCAACGTTCAACAAAGAACTTGTCAAATATCCATCGCTTTAATGTTGCAAAAGACATGGTACAGTGACAATATACTATTAAAATTAAATAAATGTTTGTTGAAATTTATGGTATTCAAATCCTTTTCATAGTACACTTAAAGCGCATTTTTAAGAGAGAAAATTTTTTAGCGCTAATTAAGGTTTCGACTCATTTTAAAAAAATGTACATGACCTTTTGTAAAGAGCTAATTTCTTGCAATAAAATTTGTGTGCGACAAAAAATCTATCCTCGATTTTAGTTTCGATAGGTTAACATATTGCCAGTGTCGAAAAAAGGATAAGATAGCCGAACTTGAGACCATATATTTTATTAATACTTATAACATATGTGGAGAAAATTTAGGAAAAATTGGAGCTGTTTTTAAGAAATAAATTGATATAGTTAAAAACATTGTCTATAATTCATTCAAATTTGCACGAAAACTATTCATACGTTCTGCCGTGGTCGCGTTGATGATCAAAGAGGTCAATAAGTTGAGCAGTCGCCTCTACAGGGCAGTGGATCACAGCAGGTTGGGCAAGGCGAGATGGATTGACCAGGAAATGCTGTTGGGCAAGGCGAGATGGATTGACCAGGAAATGCTGTTGGCCAAGTCATGTAGCGGGACAGCCGTGAAAATTGTGTGGGAGAGCTTTGGACACGTGCAGGATGGCCTGTACTTGTTTTAGTTAGTTACGTTAATTATTCACAGGAACGTGCAGGAGCATTGGATATTGACTGTATTGCCAAGATTATTGACAAACTATTTGTAAAAGGTTAATAAGATATTTTTATTTTTCCGTGCACGTACGTATATACGGAATAAAAAATGTAGAATAGGGAAAGTTATGTAATGCTGCAAAAAATCGATTTCGAGATTTCGGAAGCCACTATCATACCTCATCATCATCATCATCATCTTCATCATCATCATCATATCACCTCATAATTCAAGGCTTAAAAAGTTTGTTTTAACAAGGGATCCAGCCGAAAAGCCGATTCCCATAATGACACATGCTAATCTGTCTCCGGGATAGAATATGACTGGGCTCGGAAGAGAACGTGTAGCATTGTCTGAAATTGTCGATAAGCCAATAATAATGATAATTTAGTATTATTGTTATTTTATTTTTATATAATTGTATTATTATAAGAAGAGCGAACGTCATTTTATTCTATTGAAATGCTTTTGACGTAAGTAAATCGTGTTAGTTGCAAGAACGTACAGGCCTACTGCCACTCTTACCAAAACTTGCAAACAAGTGTAAAATTTCAAAATACTGCATTAGTAATTTTGGGCAACATGAGAATAAAATGGAAAATTTGGTGAAATTTTAAAATCTCGTAGCTCTGTTACCATTTGCTTGAACAAAATAATTTATAAAGCAAATTTATAGAGCATTTTATCACTTTTAAATTGTACATGACTATTTTTGCATTAAAATCAACTATTAAAACTTTATTCTGTCAAAACCAAAAACTGCCATATTTTTGTTTGGCTACAAAAACGTGTTCCGAAGTATGATGCGAGGTGAAAAACCTACTTCCTGACGTGTTAATAATAATATAAACAAAATTTTAAAAAAAATTTCTCCCTCACCTTTTGCAAGTTAGACCCCTTCTGGCGCCCTATGGACTGCACTAGTAAGGAAGTAGCTAAAAATTAAAATGAAATAAAGGCATTGAATTAATCGAAATAGGCACCAAGGTGGTTCATAGAAATAAGTCAAGAAACAATAAATGATTATGCTATAAGACGGAATAATAAATTATTATAAATAGTAAGTGCTAAAACACATTTATTTAGCATTTAAAAAAAAATCAATTGCCAAAAATATAGGTTACAACCATCGAATAAACACCAATAAAATTCATTCTGGAATTTTTCTGTGGTTTTAAGTAAAGGAAAAGCCTTTTTTCAAGACTTCTTCACCAGTCTGTATATGAATGACAAGCAGGTGACAAATGTGTTTTAAAACACATTACATTGAGAAATTAAGGCAGCTTACCAATTTGCAATTACAAATTAAAAATACAAATTACAATTTGTTTTGTTTGTTACATAAAACATATCTGCTTCACTGACACTTAAAGCTCAGCGAATTTTTTTCTGAACAGAGACATAGCTGATTTAGAAACACACATTTACCTTGCTCTTACTTTTAAACAGTATTATATGTTAATGAAAAAGTCTCAGGATTCCTTCGACGACACCAAAACAACACCAAAAGGACACCAAAGCAACATTGACATGTGAATACACTCCACAAAAGACACGCATTTACAAATACATCGAGCTCTGTACTAACAAATGTAAACCAAATAGGAAGGTTGTACAAGGCTTCACAAATAGTTCACTAACAATAAATGGCCCTGTTCTGTGCTGTATTATGAAAAGGTGAAATGATTGATAGCAGCATACAACATATCAAACTTGGTGATTTTTTTTCAATATTCTACTTAAAAGCGATACTTGGGATGTTAAAGGATATATTAAGATTACTTAATAATAAATTTAAAATCCACACAGACTTAAAAACTGTAATAGGATGATTGAAAAAGACTAAGAAATAAGAACTAATATTCTAAGAGATAGTATACGTCTACTGTCTTTTATGTTGTAACTTAAGGCACGAGAGCGTGCTAAAAACGGCGGCATTTCGACCCTCTGACGAAAACGGTAAAAAAGGCTTCTACCGACCCATTATCTCCCTGCCGCGCTTTAATTTTACGTATCATTTTTGAAAACGAATATGACGTAGGAAGTATTTGCGTTGTTAAATCATTAACACTTTGTTACTCACTAACACGGTAGAAACGTGTGCACTCGCGTGGTGTATTTGCATACTCTATCTTAATTAACCAAAATGAGACAGAAACTAGAGAAAAGAGGAGAGAAATTACATTCTACACAATGCAACATGATTATATAATATTTTTAACAACCATATGTTCTACCAAGTGGCACTCTATGTTGTAAACAAAATAAAAAAGGAAACTTTAACTATGAAAGAATTACATCACAGAAGTTCATTAATATTTCGTAAAGTACGTTTTAGTATAAAAAGAAATAGACCGTCGCAACAGAATAATATGATAATGCATAACTATGACTATTTCGTTTCTGAAAGTGATTTGTCATTACCTTCTGTATGATCAATTAGACGCTATTAAGGAATCGCTGACGTGTAGAAAAGATATCTATGTGAAAATATAACTCTCAAGGTGACAAACCTCAAATTCGGATTCAGTTCCCCAAAACACATAGAGAACAAGTGATAAATATGTTCTGGATTTTTTCAGTATCGGGCATTTGTAAACACGAGTGGCTGCACAATGAAAATGTTGCAGAGTAACAATACTCAAATGTGACTGTTGTGTATTCGACACTTCTAAATGAGTCTTGAAAGGGCACTATTGTAATTGTCTTTTGTTGCCCGTAAAGGAGAATAGGTCTTTGTGAGTTTGGAGTGAGTCTTGTGTGAATGATTTCAAAAGTGCGATATGGTGCAAGCACATAATTTCAAATTATTTTAAAAAACATTTCACTTTTTGAGTGTTCTCAACAAACATTCAGATTGCACCCACTAAAATGTTTGTGACGTAATATATTTCAAAGTAAAAAAATTAAATTCATGTGCCATATACCAAATTACTCCAACCACAAATATCTGTTGATTTTGCAGTAGCGTATTGTCTGAAATTGCTTTAAACCTGTCGCAAAGCTGAAAAGTGAACTGGGAGCCGTAAAATATCTAAATTATTAGCCAACAAAATTTGTGGTTATGTGTGGTTGATATTGGTTCATTGAGTCGTTAAATAAAATTGAATGTTTTCGACTCCTTTTTTCAGCTGCGTGGGGTATTTCGAGGTAACAGCAGGGGCACTTGCTGAGCTGAGAGCCTGGCAGTGGACAGATAAAGCCTAGGCTCCCAGGCATACTTCTTTCGATGTTCGCATAGGTCCCGGCGAGGCAAATTCACCTCATCACCTAACGTTGTGGGAAAGTTGAGTTTTACCTGATTTTTGTTCGTGATTTCTTTATAAGGCAATTAATGAAACTAAGAATTTAGTGTTATTGAAAATGTCCCACCGACTATGGGCCAATCTTTTAATTTTTAATCGGTTCACGATATCAAATTGCATTTTCGACTACAAAATGTTGAAAATTTTATTTTTTCGTATTTATTGACTAGAATCAGTTTTCCAAAATCTGCAAAGCAACGTTTCATTCAGAGCAGTTCTTTTGTAATAAAACAAACTGCGCCAGCGCTGAGCAAACTGTTCTGTAAAATACTCAACGGGCGACTGAGTGAATGGGCGGAAAAGTACGGTAAAATATCAGAATTACAAGCAGGCTTTAGGAGCGGCTTCGCGACAACCGACAATATATTTGTGTTAGATACCCTAGTAAAACAGGCGCTGGCGCGTAAACGGGGCCACTTATATTGCAGTTTTGTGGATTTTGAAAAGGCTTTTGACTCTATCAATAGGGAAGCTTTATGGCAAAAACTAAATGAGCTAGGCGTCTCACGTAAAGTTTTGAAAGTGCTGCAGAGCATGTATAGTGAAGTAAATTTCTGCGTCAGGTGCGGTGACGGAAGTACGACACAAAATATAAAATCGACAGTAGGAGTAAGACAGGGATGTCCTTTTTCACCGCTGCTGTTTATCTTGTTTATAAATGATTTATTGACGTGGGTACAGGAAGGGGATACCGCGGCTCCGGTAATTGATGGCCTGAAAATTCCCGCACTACTATATGCTGATGATTTAGTTTTATGCTCGGAGACGATTGAGGGCTTACAGAAGAGTTTAAATATTCTAGAACGGTATAGTGAGACATGGGGACTAAAAGTAAATATTCAAAAAACGAAAGTAATAGTCTTCAAGAATGGATTTATCTGGGGTAGCAAGGAGAAATGGTACTACGCTAGGGAAGAAATTGACCGCGTCAAAACATTTACATATCTTGGTGCAAAATTTTCCATGAATGGGGGATGGAATAATCATATATTGACGGCTCACATCAAAGGAAGAATTGCGCTCAAAGAAATCGTTTGTGCAGTGCGCAGGGTTCCGGAATTGCCGGTAAAAGTATGCGATACAATGTTCAAATCGTTAGTTCTCCCAGCTATGAACTATGGGGCAGAAATCTGGGGAGTGGATAGGATAGATCGATTAGAAAGCATCCAAACAGATTATTGCAAATTAATTCTAGGAGTTTCTAGGTGCGCAGTAATGCCGCAGTCTTAAGAGAGGTCGGTAGTATAGGAATTTGGAGAGATTTTAAAATGTAATCTATTAAACTCTGGATTAAATTAGCAGATGCACAGGGTGACACACTTATACATGCTTTAGAGTGCAATGGCAGGGAAGCGACCATCGCTACTTGGCGTACAAAATTAAACGGCTACTTGACCGCGCAGGTTTGGGAGACGTCTCTCCGGAAATGGTGGGAGATAGGGGAACCCGTGAGATAGAAAGGCTGATTTCCGATAGACTTGCAGATATAAAAAGGCAAGAGATCTGGGCAGCAACGGTTGAAAAACGTTCGCTGGTAGTTCAAATCCATGCTAGTCCATTATGGGGTTGCGAAAGTTACGTACATACTCTCGGAAAGAACGCAAGAGGGGGATACGCTTGGTTCAGGGTTGGGGGGTGGATGCAGCGTAGACTAAAGGACGCAAGTGGTAATGGCATCTGGGTGCTTTGCGGTGATAGGGAAGACTGGATCCACATCCTCTTAATTTGCTGTGCAAACGAAACATGGAGAAAAAAATGGACAGGAATGGGAAATTACTACTTCCTAAACAGGAACGTAACGCTCGCTCAAAACATTTTAGGTGACAAAAGGTCTAAATTTATGAAAGAATTAGGAACATTTTTAGGAAAGGTTCGTACCATTAGGGAAACTGAAATTAGGGAGTGGGAAAACAGCACCGGTTAGCTTGAGCGGAGCCTAGACTGGAGAGAAATAAATAAGTCAATAAGCTAACAATACGTAAGTTAATCAGTAATTTTATGTTAAGTTAGTAAACAGTTAAGAAATAAGTCATAAGTCGTAGTCAATTGGTAAGTAACAGGACAATATAATAAATAAAATAAAACTGGCATAGTAATAAGCACATTAGGGGGTGAAGGGAAGGGGGGATCGAAAATGTAAGGGCAGAGGCGCTGGTGCGGACGATCTTCTGTGGCGCTGTTTGATTTCAGGTGCTGAGGAGGCCAAGCACTGAGAGGAGACGGCGGGACGCCCGCGCCAGAAAATAAATAGTTAAAAAAACGGATAGATTAGTATGTATTCGGCTTCTGACGGCAGGTTTTTCCCCCTTCAGGGGTTTTTTCCTGAGCCGTACCTTATGGTCTCTTTTCCGCGGCTTTGATGCGATGGAGAGACCATTTGGGGTGAATACCAGAATTCGAAAGATTAGAACGCGAAAGGATGTAGGTATTGTAATAGCTTAAAGGCCTTCGGCCTAGCCACATAGAATCAAGTAATCTAATTTGTTTGTAATAATTACCTATTAAATACAATAAATAAATAAATAAAACAAACTACATTATTTAGCAGCTTCGAAATTGACTGACAAATGTATACATTGATAATGCAAAATGAATGCCTGCAAATTTGTTGCTGAAGTATTTGTTGGATAAATTTGTCTGCAAAAAATCATCAAGTGACGGTTCGGTTGATAGAATTCAGTCTAACTTTTTTATATCTGCAGAATTATGTAAAACTAATATAAATATTTTAAAGACAGTAAAGATATTTTCGAGATATTCCATTGGACATATCAAGATCAGTAAATTCAGTACACGGGCTATTGAGAAATATCTGCTAAATCAACATTAAAGAAACGACAGCTTGAACGAACAAACTATCAATGATTTTGCTGAGAGAAATAAATGGAGCTATTTTATAAAAAACTGTGAGATAAGAATTTCAGAATATCTAACTGCATGACTCTGGCTTCACGACTGCTTAAAATATTCTGGGTATTTGTGATTTTCATAATTGTCCATTGCAGACACAAAGAATTAAATGATAGCAGATTTAAATAAAGCAAAATAATTGTCAAACCCTCTTTCTGTCATTCAATTTTACATTCTACAGAATGTATTTACTCCGCAAATGTCAATTTTTTTGTTCTGCGAATGACGCTTTTATTTTTGTGGCTTTTCTTTATATCACTATTGTATGTACGCGCATTGTCATCAACCTTCATTTTTCTTCAATAAAAAGAAAAGGAACAGTACATAGATGATATTACCACATTTTTTTTCTTTAGTAGTTAACATCAGTTTCACCACGTCCAACCTCGCAAAACGTATACGAACGGAAGTTGCGTATTAAATATAGATTTCGCCAAAGAATCTGTACAGTTGAGCGAGGTCATGGAGGAGGGACGGCCAAACTGAATGCTTTCTCAAAAACATCGACTTTTTAACTTTCCAAGAGGCAACTTTGCTTTCTTTCATGATATATAAATATAAATTGAAAGATAAAGAAACCAACGAAACGAAATACTAATGTAGACGAAGCACATTTTAGAGGGAATACAACCACCAAAGCTAGCATTGGGTATCCGATGTTTTCTGAATAGCGATAGTACGCTTAGATGGCGGCACAGCGCAGTACCTCCCTTCTCTTGAGTCGCGTCGAGTGTACTGATACCACGCTCGGAATCTACATCTTGCGCTTTTTAGCCACACTTCTCATTTTAAACATTTTCAAAATTAAATATAACGAGGGAGAATTTTGTGAATGTATCCTTTTGGTTAAGATTAGGTCCCAGGCATTCGTCTGGTATCGCAGGCTTAACGGAAATATTTCGATCAGAGAAGTCCGCCACTAGAACTCTTTTTCATGTAGCGACTGAATCTGTCCAGCCTAAGTAGCTATCTAATCGAAACACAGATCAAACCTAGTACCACCCGGTTAGAGATGCGGCAAACCGGACTTACTGCTTACTTTTACTCAGGGTTAACACCGTCGGATAAATCAAATTAAAAAGCATAAAGCATATTTAGTCACGCCCCCACCAGAGTCTTTTGCGTGCAGTACACCAGTGGCATAGCAACAGCGCTCTCAGCTCGAAGCAGCCCTTCGCTCGCATGCGCAGCGCCACCTCCACGAGGAAGGCCACGGCCGCAGCCAGCATCCCCACGCCCAGGACGAACGGCAGGCTCCACCAGAACAGAGTCCCAACGGACGTAGTACAGGGACAGATATGACAGTGATTTGGCTCAGTGTTCACTAACCAGGTGAATAAAGTAGAGAAAATTAAATGACTTCCCCTGGAATCATTTGCGTGCAGTGCACCGGCAGCACAGCTGTCGCGCTCCAGACTTGCAGCACCCGTTGGCTCGCATGCGCAGCGCCACCTCCACGAGGAAGGCCACGGCCGCAGCCAGCGTCCCTACGCCCAGGACGACGGCGGGTTCCACCAGCGCAGAGAGTGTCAGGGGACTTGGCGCAGAGACGGGGGCGGGAAGCACAGTGGGAAATGCCTTAGATAGTGCTGGTCCCCGATGAACCAACTCAATAGACCTAAAAAACCACCACGATTTACTGTGAACAAAAGAAATGAATCGGTCAGAAAGATTCCACTTCATTCAAATGTGACGACGCCACGACAATCACATGATTCTGTGGGTAACTACGGAAATGATGTATGAACAAAACGCCGCATTACCTACATGTGAATGTAAATAGCGGAGCAGCTGACCGATCGTTCTTCTTTCTGTACGAGCCCCCCAGGTGAAAGGGTCCAGTGCGGTCAGCCAGAGCGGTAAAAATTAGAGAGAGCAGCCTTTCGAAGAAAGACTTCGAAGAGTTCGGATGTGCGTAGAGAGCTAGATCAGTGAGGATTGTGAGATGTAATTTTGTAGAAAGTACGGTGCAATGTATTTGTTCATGCGAAAGAATACTAGAATAGCGGAAGATTCAACCTTCTGAACTGTGATTCACTTGGCGAAGTATAATTTCGTAAATACTGTGGAAAGTAGTGGAGTAGCTAGTATGATGCGGAATAGTAGCCTTGAAAGCAAGAACTATAAGATGTTGCGAGGCGTCAGTAGAACTGTGCAGTTAGCTCAACTAGGAAGATGTGTTGTAAAGAACGCCAGAAAACCGATACGCCGTTAGCAAACACGCGCAAGGGGTTGAAAATAGCGTGCCGCGCAGGAAGAACGGCAAAGAAAGAAGAAGAGGCGAGAATTCTGGTGCCGGGGGTGGCCAAGAGGCAAGACGAAAGAAGATTGGCAGTTGATCTTGTGGCAGGAGAGAGAAGACGGCGTTGCGAGCGACATCGCGGACGGCTGGACTGCGAGGGAGAGAGGCTGCGGGGCGGCCGGAATTGGGGCGAGGTCACACGACGGCGACGCCGAACGGTTTGCAAACTGCGTTGTGCCCGACAAAGGTAACAAAAATTTTGTAAAGGGATTGAGAGCCGATAGAGACTTGAACGATAGTGCCGCAGCAGAAAGGCTGTGATTGGAAATTTGCATATTCACATAAGATCTATATAACGGCAAAGCAAACGCAAAGGAACCTTGTACGCCGGTAATACAGTTCATTCTAGTGTTAAATGCTACGAGAAAAACCGTGTTCATATTTGTTCCCCATTTGTGTAACCTAGACGAGGATACTAACTGTAAATAATTGTATTCAATAGGTCATTCAATAATGCGTTCTGTGTAAAGATCTAAGATTCTATGTAGAAATAGGGATATAATTTGTTGCACTTATCAGACAAGGAAATTAACATTTTGTTGTTTAAACGGTGCTGGCCAAGCAATAATTACCGTGCACAAGTATATTGTTGAAAAAAGAGTAATGAATTAGGTAGAAATACTCAAATCAGAGTGAGCAAATGATTTCAATTTTCAAAGGGTGTGTACAGCAACTTGATTTCGCAATGTATATTTGTGTGCAATTTGATATTTGTTTTTTTTTGTATTCTTTGTTCAGTGCTGATATATGTGTCATATTCTGGAGAATATACGCACTGTTTTACCTGATTCTATGTCTGGATGTAAATCTCTCTCATGTCCCAAAGGATCCTGCCCCCTTGAGAATTCAAAGGTCGATTAGAACATTCGATCTGACGCCAGCAACTACGGTAGTTAGCGTTAAAATATGTATTGGGCTATAGGAGAAAAATATGAAATGTTTAAACATTTTAGTAATTAATGATAAATTAATTCGTATTAAATCATTTCGTGCAGTTTGTAGTGCGTCGTCCGCTATGGGTGGGATTACAACCTCAGAATGGTTGTTTTCAACCTTGGTGTATATATCGAAATATTGTGTCGAGGAGTGCGTTCAAAATGCAATGGCTGAGCCTCGTGAGAAGGAAATGTAGAAGGTGCTATGATTGAGTACCTTTCCTACCTTGGCGTAGATACATGGATCATCAATGGCGTGGAGAATCCCGTCCAAAAGGCAATGGATTGGTCTCGTGAGAAGGAAATGTAGAAACCGTTATGGTTGAGTTCTTTTCCTACCTCGGCTTACGTACTTGGATCAACAATGGTGTGGAGGAGCGCGTTCAAAACGTAATGTATGAGTCCTGTGAGAAGAAAATGTAGAACGCGTAGCATCCGCTATGGTTCAGTACCTTTCGATCTTTGCGTAGATGCCTGCTTGCAAAATGGCCAGAAGGATAGCGTTCAAACGTTGTTTTGGGCCGTCTTTCAATCGCACCACGAATGAATGGAACGACGACGGCAAGAAACATTCAGGCACTAGATGTGCAAAGGACGTCTCTGAAGATTTATCCCATAACAATGGGGAATTCAGACAGATCGCTTGATTGTATTCATTCATGAGGAACGCTGGACCGGGCTCCTGTGGACGTCTTGATAATTCATACCAGTTCGGTTTGTCATCTATTGGAGGACACGTTTCGTACCTGCACAAGCAAACAAATTTATGTGTCAATAAATAATATTTTACATCATAAGGCAAGAAAGTCAACATTTTTATCACAAGACAGAAGAGTACCGCCGTATTGTTGCAAATGGCCTTTTTACCGCGATACATATTATCTGCGCGTTCTATTCGAATTACTTCCAAAATATCAAATGTCACGTGTATTTTAGTCCATTTGCTGTTGCATAAGTAAAAAATATAAACTAGCCACTTAGAAAATCCGAACTTCATTCTTTGTGTATCACAAAAACCGATCAGCGATCCATGCTGAAATCAATCTCTGAACACTTTTTGTCATTAACCCCTGTCGGCGGGGGTGTGCGAGCAGTGGGCTGTAGAGGGGGTACATTTTAATTGCACACCGCTCCTCCGGCATCCAGTGAAGACTCACCCTTCCCAATTAACCTATAAACTGGAGGACCGCAGTTGCCTACAGAGGACAACACTCGTTCACCTAAAAGAGGATTGTTTGGGTATTGTCACATTCATCTTAAGTAATCAGTGACAACACACGTGACCTTAATCTTCCATTTCTACCTTGGGTCTCCTCGATCCAGAGCGAAAAATCTTTTTAATTTTTCAGTTGTTTTTTTACTGTAAGCTCTACATATTTCCATGAGTTTCATGGTTTTTGGTACTAAATCGTTCCTTCAGTTTTTGCGTTTACTGGGAACTTATTTCGTGAGAGATTTCATTTTCCTAATTTATTTGGCTCTCGTAGACCCACTGATGCTTTGAGGTGAGTAATAAATACGTGATCTTCGTGTTTGAAATTCTAATAGAATTATGTTTATTACCCTTGTTGCCGTATAATTCAGTGATTAGTAGTACAGATAACACGTAATATTAAAATAGGAAGGTGTATCAAGATTATATATATTTATTTTTTATTATCTTGTAGCTACAATGGACGAAAAGGAGCGTTTAAAAAAGTTCTGAAATTATATAGCGAAAAAGTTAAAAATAATACAATATTAATAAAAACAATTAGATTATTCATGTTTTCATTGCAAATGATTATAAAATTCAACCACATCAATTGTAAATTCGAAATATTGGGCTGGAGAACTCTTGGGTCTGACAGACCCAGAGTAGCATCGGTAAAATATCTGAAAAGCGTAGCAATGGAAGGAAAATATATACATTAAATCAAGAATAAACACAAAGAAAGTTAATTTGTGACTGATAAAGCTATGAGAATCTTATCTGATTATACAATATTACTGACGATGTAATTAAAGCTTGGACATGAAGTGCCATGATTAATTAGATTGAAGAAATATTGAAGTTAACAGTTTACATGTAGGCACAGTTAATTAAGACGTAATGCTGTGAAGGAAAATACATTTAATGCTAATTTTGGTGTCTTGGAGGCTGCACTGGAGCCCAGACATGTGCAGTGAAGACGACGTAAGCGCGAGCGGACGTGCAGCCCGCTCGCTCTGTCGTAAGACTGACGAACCTAGCAAGCTGAAAATGTCACTGCATTATACAATGCACACAAGTTGAATAGAAATGCTCTGGGATAGCAGAGCAGGAGTCGTGGTGTGTACGCACACACTCACGTAACGTAACCACCGATTATTAGATTTAGTGCATTGAGTTGACTGCACTGTCATTGATTAGGCATCAGCATTTAAACAGTATGTTATAGAATGAGCTCAAGTTAAAAAAAGAAATTACTGCGGTGGTAGATGAGCAATTGCAGATCGGATGTAATTATGCAAAATATAACAGTTTTCAGTTTAATAGTATGTACACAAATGTGCGTAGGACGTCATAAGCTCAAAGTCATACAACCGAATAACACTGATTACACTGCACTAACAAAAACAAAGGTATGAAGATTTCTCACGTCGGCGTACAGAAATACATTGCGAGGTGATCAATGTAAAAAAAATGAGTGGTCTTGCGCAGCACGTATGTGCGTCACACAACTCATGCCCAACATTGAAAAGGAGTTGGGTCTTAGGAGGCGTCGCGTAACAATTTCGCACAATTTCGCCCCGTGCTTTCGAAAAAGTAGAATACGCGTTGCATTATAATCTTTAGAATTAAAACTAGACAGTTTGTAAACAATTAATCAAATAAATTATATACGCGTAAAGTATTTTATATTATGGAATTTATTGCATACATCACGTAGCTAACTTATGAAGAGATTAATCTTGAATGAATGTTCCAGACGACATTCACGAATCATAAAACTTGTAATATTAAAATTAAAAGTTATGTAGTTTGCGTTCAATTATTAAAATGAATTGAATGATATTAAAGTATTTTATAATGTAGAATTTATAACATACTTTGGATAGTTAACTCGACAGGGTAAATAATTTTAAATGGATGTTCCACAACATTCTAAGATTACAGCCGCCCGGGCGATGCCGTAGGCAGCAATACTCGGAATCGAGTGTTAAACAAATCAATAGGAATACATAGTTAAAATAGTTTGGGCAGAACTTGGCTATGTCGAGATCTGAATATTGAAATAAAAATATTTTTTTTATAATAAAAAAAAAAGCTTGCTTCTTTGAACAACCCTGCTGACCCCTTTCTCTTTTTTGTTCCAAGCAGGGTAGAAGACCGTGACATAATTGGTTGTCGTATTCTTCCTGAAATATTCAAATTTTCAATTAATATATCAAAACTAAATATGGTAACTTTTTCTCACCATTTACATAATGAATGAATTTAGAATTTGGAAGCGACGGATGTAGAGATTGATTTCACACTTTGGCATAGACGGATAGGTCGGTTTTTGTGACAAAACGGTAGATTAGTTTTTGTGAATGTTCTGTATCGGCCCTTCGTCCAACAGGTTTTCGTTCAGGAAGAAGAACATTTGGGGGTGGGGTGGGTGATTTCCAATAACCTTGGATATGCTCATCAGTCAATAAAGGACGTTTCCTTGAATAAAGAGCCCAAATTCATCATTCTGTTTTACATGAGAATATTGGCAGCGTATTTCAAAAATGTTTATGCAGTCAGATAAATTTCATCTAATTATAAAGCCACTTCAATTAATCATAGACGCCCACAGTTTCATATTTTCAGTGTTCCTTGGAAAATACAAGGTATTATACTTGCAACCATTGGAGTAATTGTTTTTGCCGCCTGACACACTGCGACGTTGAAAATAATAAGGAATCTGAAGCAAAATTGTGCAAATTGCGCATACCCGACGATAATGAGAACTGGTAAATTAATCACACAACTTATTCCACATCTATGCGTCTAGGAAGCTCGAAACTAAAAGAATGCAACATCAACTTTTGTTTCCGGGGAGTCATCAGTAAATAATAAATCCTGCCACTGCCCAGCAAACAACAACCCGATCCGAAGGCTGTCGTCACATGTGCATCACGTGATTGGGTCCAACGCCCTTTATTCTACACTTCTTTGAATAAATAAATACTCTAAATCTACCGTATCGTTTACTAAACTGTTACTTCGCAACGCGTTACTACATCATCGGATATAGTAATAAGCCATTTTACCTACTGTTAATGCGGAAACAAACAACATCTAATGGATCGGATAAAAAAATTCTTTTTTGTGTACCAGCATTATAAAATTCAGGTTCGTTGTAAGAAAGCACTCATAAAATGTAACTTTATGATACAGATTATCACGTTTGAGCTGTTTATACATGAACAATTACCAAATCACACATTCAGTCAATCGCAGCGGTCGGTTAATGGAAGTTGACAAAGTCTGCCGACTATTCTTTTGCACAGATGTAAATACTAGTGACGTTATAATAAAGTTGTTAATCTTATAAATTTATAATGCTGTCGCACAAAAAATTCATTTAAAATTAATTTTTTACAATTTTTTTTTTTTTGAACTTGTTCTAATTTGAAAAATCTGTCCTAAAATAGTTCGTTTTCAAAACAAGTACTTAAAAAACATAGCGTAACATTATAAAACAGCTTCTTTGTGAACTATTTTAACTCAGCATGAGGCAAACATTTTTTCTCTTGGATCTTCTCCGTGTGTAAAGCAGCAAATTTTCATTCGAACTAATTGTGCGCGAAACATTAAAAAGCATACGTGAATAATCGCTAATCGTGTACGAAACATGTTTTACATACGGCAATAATAGCACTTGTGCCCAAAGCATCAGTTTCACCCACTTTTTAAGTAACACACTACACCAATTCAGAAATGTAGTAATCACACACATTTAAAAACGCAAATGCGAGACCAACTGCACAGAACTGCCCAATCTAACACTGCAAAAATGACACGCTTCCCGGTTACCGCCAGTAATGGATACTATTATCGCCACCAGATTGGGCTTCACGACGACCTTTCAGATCGCGCTCAATAAGTATGGGAGT
Source organism: Gryllus longicercus (assembly GCA_038098605.1). NCBI lineage: Eukaryota > Metazoa > Arthropoda > Insecta > Orthoptera > Gryllidae > Gryllus > Gryllus longicercus. Next base: position 119,939 of record JAZDUA010000809.1, read on the forward strand.
GCACGCCTTGCGTCTACGCCATTCGAGTAGGTTTGGAAAAAGTAACCGGGAGACACCACGCTGCCACCCCGCGTGCAAAGGATCGCTTGGTAGAGCGATCCGCACTGTTGCTGCAACCCCGAAGTGCGAGTGTGCTCTGAGGAAGACGATCGAGAACGGACAGTGAGGAGCCCAGTGGATTGAGGAACAAGGGGGCCTATTGGGTTTGTAATCGCTGTTCGCGGCCGCCGTGTCTGCCACCGTCGTGTCTGCCGCCACTCCGTGTGCCAATGATCGCCGGAAAGCGAGAGCCGCATTGTTGCTGCAACGCCGGATGCGAATGAGCTGCTCTGAGGAAGACGATCGAGAACGGACAGTGAGGAGCCCAGTGGACTGAGGAACATGTACCTATTGCTGCGGTGTTACAACCGCCCTGCCAGAGGACATTGACTGCCCGCCGCGACACCGCCCGGCTGCTCAGAGTGCGTCTCTCGTGTGCCAAGCTCACAACATAAATTCTGGGCTATCCGGGAGACGCCGCGTCGTTGGCTGAGAGGCCGACGTTACGCCTGACATGTTGCAGGCTTCCTCAGGGCAGTGAGGAAGAGTACAGAATTTATGGATTCGAGCTGCGGAAGCTTACGTGTGCAAGCTCACAACGCCGCTGGGGTCAGCAGTCACCGAGCGGGGAAACTACGTTAAGTGTAGAGATAATAATAGTTCCTTTGTAATAATTTAGGTCTTATTTCAAATGTGTTGAATTTTCAAAGCCACCAAATAGAGTTTCACTGCGTTTTGCATCCTCAGCCTGGTGTCCATCCCCCATCCCGTCTCAGTGCACCCAGGCAAGAACAGACAAAATACACAGGGAAGTAAGAAGAATGGGGTTCTCCTGAAAAGGTATTCGTCCCCCCTTCGGTTACAACTTGGCTCCTCTGCAGCGAGGGTTATATTACATAACGTAGACATATCAAACTAAACTTGCAGAACGGCGATTAGAATCCCTATCTCGCACTGGGCAAAAAAACATTTTCTAAAGGCTTTTCTGTGCCACTACGGAAGAGTAACATCTCCCCCCTCCCTAGGTGCAACGCTCACCACTCAAAGGCCTTTACGTGCAGAGATATCTGATGCAGACACTTTATGCGACTATAAAAAAATTAACTTTACTTTTCAAACATTTTCCTCGCCACGTCGCTTTGGTCGACATGTATCCTGAAATCTTGGAACATGGGGTCTGAGCAGACTTTGGTGACCTGGCTGACAGCTTCTTCGAGCGTCTGAATCTGTCGGGGTTCTCCAAAGACGGCCAGGAAGCCCATGAAGGTCCCGGTGAAGGCACTCACAATCACCATCCCGAATGCGCTCAGCAGCAGGAACAAGAAGTTTCCTCGGAGGTCGCTCTTGCGAGTCACGAAGCCCCCGTTGATGAAAGCATCTAAGACCTCGAGCAACACATTCCTGTAAAAATAAACGATTTATCAATGATTGCCCTTGGAAGATTCATACATCTCGACGGTGAAGAAGAATAACATTTCGTGAATAACGATCTGGAAACAAAAAAATCCCTTATAGGCGCTCTCACGAGTTAGGAAGCGCCAATAATAAAGACGTCCAGGATCTACAGAACCTTTTTTTAAATGACGTTCACTCGACAGTAGCCCTCGACAGTACTGAAGAAGCTTCCACATATAAAAATGTCTGATTTTCAAAAAAAAATCTCAAATAAAAAAATGTTACCTCGGCAGTCGCCTTGCCGTGTCAAGAAGCATCCAAGTATAAAGATATTTAAAACTTAAAAAAACACGTTCCCGAATCAAAAACAATATGTTGCGTCTACTTTTCGTTCGAAATCGAATTGGTGATGGATTGGCAACCTGGGTCTATGAAACAATAAGTGAATGGGAAGGTGGTGAGGCAGGTACTTGTTGCAGTCCCTATGCAAGCAGAGATGTCAAGGTTAGCTTAAATTCGAATTGAGGACAGTGTTGATCCGTGTAGGCTATATGGTGATGAATGAAGATTAAGGTGGTGTGGGTGGTACATGTGGCAGTCCAGGTGGCATACTATTATAGCAGAGCGAATGAAATTATTTCAGGATTCGTTGGGATTCGAATTCATGACTGGATCTTGGATTATAAGGAGAAGTGTGCTGGCAAAGGAGGCGAGGTTAGTACATATGATGGTTCAGGTAGAATAATAATACAGCATATAATATGAAGGTATGTCAATGTTGGTAGAGCGGCGTACAAAGAAATAAGTGCAGGCGAAGCCAGTAAGTCTGATATCTCAGGCCGAACTGATGCCTGAATATTATTAGCACAGAGCGTTAACGTATATCAAGGCTCGATGGTATCCCATTGGTAACAGGTTGCGTTCCTGTGGCCTTTGAGACAGTAAGTCCAAGGAAATGTTCGATGGCTGACACCCGTGACCGCCCAGAAACAATATTTTAGCAGAGATAATGAAAAAATAGCTGGGTTAGTTGGGAATTGAATAGTGAACGAAAGTGAATCTGCGCGCTATGAGACGGACAGTTTGAGAGACGAACAGATTGTGAGGCAGTTACCTATGACCTTCTAT